>OY856186.1:12989089-13078017 GCA_963693315.1 Diogma glabrata
ATTTTCAGGGGGCATGCAAGGCTGGCGGGAGGAAAGTGGTGGAAAATTTTAGGGATGGCTCCAAACTCAAAGGCGAAGTAGAAGGAGAAATGTTTTCGGAACCATTAAATATTAGCCTCTCTTTTCGTTTTCCAGACCACCTCAGTGTAAATCAGGCTGTGGTGGTCGCGATAAATAAAGCGATAAATAAATATTTTTTTTTTTTTTTAATAAAATGTGTTGTGTAGTAGGAATTACAATATGTGTCACAATAACACATAAAAACCTTTTAAGACCAAGGTCCCACAACAACATACGTTCAAAGGTGTTGATGGACGTAAATCTTTCTTTTTTTGTTTTTTTATATTTTTTGTTAAAGAATGGATAACTAAACAAAAACTCCTATCACTGATAAAATATGACACAGGCCAATATTTTATGATAGAATAGAGAAAATAAAAGTAAATTCAAAAGTAAATAGCAAATTTTTAAAAAAATTTGCTGAAACAAAACAAAAATGTAGTTGCCAATAATCCAGCCGGTGGCATATTCCTTGATCCTGTGACGCACCGTCTTTCTTAAAGATTAACGCCCACACATGGTTATATGAAGGCTCGTTACCCTAAGGAAGTAATAGCGTCTCATCATCAAGGATTATTTCACAGCTAAGATTGAGGGTGCTACCGTTGACTGAATACAGTTCATCCGCCACCACCCCTAAGATGTCACCTTGGCTAGTGATAACTCACTGCTGTTGCCCGTGGTATGTGATATCTCACGTTAACTCGTATGTCAATAGCAGGGACTGGAGTACGCGGAGTTGTCACACCCGTTGAACAAAAATAAAAAAAAAATAAAAAAACAATAAAAACTGATCCCTCCATGCGGAAAAATATATAAATAAAATATAAATAAAAATATCAACATCTATGTGGACAGCCATGCTGCAATAAAATCGCTAAATGCAGTAGCAACAACTACCGGTTATCTTTGAATGATATGACAAGCAATTGCTATTCATATTATATGGGTGCTGAGTCACATGGGCGTCAGATGAGAAGCAACTGTGTAGTGGACACACTTGCTAGGCAAGGGATTAAACTAGATCTTCTATAAGAAAAAGAGGATCTATGAACCCGGGGTCAAACAACAGGACTTGCAAAATAAGCAGATAAATCTGACCCAGATTAAATTTGTAGCGCTCCAAAGAACTCATATACGTAAATAGGCAGGTTCGTTGGTAGGAGTCACCACTGATCATTTTATCCTTGGAGAGCAACCAAAAAAAAAAATTAACCTACCGCGAATGACTTCTGCAGAAGCTGTAAGGATAAGGAAGAGGAGGAAACAGTGTTCCATCTACTTTGTACGTATTCAGCATTGACCCAATTACGGCAAACTCATTTTGGAACGCACACTTTTAAAACTCTTATCGACATTTACGTTGTTAGTTTTATCTTTTAGCGGTTACAAATTCTAAATTTAAATCAAAACTTTATTAAAAATAAAATAACTTTGAATTATTTATATCATTGTTATGATAAATTTCAAGAATAAAATTAAATAAAATAAATACTTGTAAAATTAATCTATTAAAAAAAATCTAAGGTGCCGAAAAGTTGGCAAGATAATAAAATAAATTCATGTGACAAGAGACATAAATTAAACAAAAAATCTCTGTAGATATAACAAAACCACAATCATAAAATGATAATATAGTGTGGAATATTGAGCTTTTCCACATGACCCATAAGTAAGATAAAATTTAATTTCTGAAGATCTGAGCGTTGTTAATAAAAGCTTTCAAAAACTAGTATAGACGAGATAGAACACAAACTTTTACCATAAATACATATTCGTCAAAAAACCTCCTCTTGTTGCTGTAAACAAATTATTAGTTTGATGTAAAATATTTCTATTTAATTATATTTGAAATTTAATATATTTCTGTATTTGTCATTGAAATCAAGCAATTTAGCATTGATACATGATAGTAATTGAGTTTTTTTTATATAACAACTAAAATTCTCTTTGTAATTATAACATTTATTAAAATATTTGAATCTATAAATATAAGTTTGATATAAAATTTAAATTAAAAAACAAGAAATATATTTACTGATTTTTGGTTTACAATAACAGAATTATGGTGCTTTCTCGACATACACAGAATCGTACTCATATTCAATTAGTATAAATGCTCAAAGTACGAGCTCAAACGAGAAATATGACAGCATACGGGAGGAAAAATTCTATGTGGATTTCAAATACACTATTTCATTCAACGACCAAACTATATAGACCGAGCGGCCGCGTTGCAAATGAAAAAGTCTTTTGATGCCGGTTGATTTTTATTTATTATAATTAATTAACTCCAGCTGATGATAAATCTGGCGGTCAGCTGCTAAAGTAGTGGGTGTGGTTGTGGGAGAGTTTTAAACTGGTAAAAAAAACGAATTCCAAAAGTAATTTGATGCCGCTTCAAAATTTGTATGATGCATGTTTACACCATAACAATTGAAAAAAAAGTGATCAGCTGATTGGCCGATGGGGGATTATAGGTCAGCTCCTCGTATACATCAGTATAAAAATGCAATATAGTCAAGACCTTCCTGCATAGAATCTTGATGAAACTATGGCAAATGATCCAGGTTTACTTGAAAATGGAAGATCTGAATTAATTTTAAATTTGGACAAAATGGCAGGGGGTCTCCCGAACACCTCTAAGTTTAAATCTTCAATAACTTCTAATCCCGACTAATGATCTTATAGAAACTTGGTATATAAAGTTGTAGTACTGTTTGCAATATTTCTGCATACCAACTTCCGGTTCGACACTTCCGGTTAAAAAGTTTTTTTTCAGGTGTTTATCCCTACTGTCGCCTACAACTACCGATCGATTTTCATGAAACGTTGGAAAAGCTTTCAAATAACATGAGAAAGATTTTATTAGCTTTTGGGGTACATTGTATAAAGGGTTGGAGCTCCACCATACAACAGGTGGTTTTTTCCACAATGTTTTTTACGTTTGTTGGGAGTATAAAACATTCGTTCGGGAATGAATTTTGACGACACTTTGGAAAAAGATGCAAATATGTACGGCAAGAAATTGATTAGTTTTTGAGCGATAGTGAACAAAGTGGTGGGGGTCCCCCAAACACCTGTTTTTTTTAAAGCTTAATAACGTCTGTACCTGATAATCGAATTGGATGAAACTTGGTACATAATTATTTGGTACGGTTCACAACAGTTCTGCATCCCAACTTTTGGTTTTTCATTTCCGGTAAAAAATTTTGGTTTGTAATTTTTTGAAGTTTTTTCAGTGCCTTTAAGCACACTACATCCTACAATAACGAAGTGATTATGATGAAACTTATGGAAAAAGTATCAATTAGTGAAAAATAATTATCATCTTTTGGGACACATTCATCAAAGTGGCGGGGGGTCTACCATACAACTGCTGACTTTTCGCACTTGGTTTTTAAAGTTTGTTGGGTGCATAGAGGCTTCATTCATTAATCAATTTTAGTGAAACTTTGAAAAAATATGGAGACTTAAATGACAAAGAACTGATTAGTTTTTGGATAATATTAAGATAAGTAGTGGGGGGCTTCCCGAACACCTGCTTATTGTGTCATCATTTTTACAATGTTTGTTGGGAGCACCAAAATTTTTTTACCGGAAATGAACCACCGGAAGTTGGGATGCAGAACTGTTGTGAACCGTACTAAATAATTATGTACCAAGTTTCATCCAATTCGATTATCAGGTACAGATGTTATTAAGCTTTAAAAAAAACAGGTGTTTGGGGGACCCCCACCACATTGTTCACTATCGCTCAAAAACTAATCAGTTTCTTGCCGTACATATTTGCATCTTTTTCCAAAGTGTCGTCAAAATTCATTCCCGAACGAATGTTTTATGCTCCCAACAAACGTAAAAAACATTGTGGAAAAAACCACCTGTTGTATGGTGGAGCCCCAACCCTTTATCCAATGTACCCCAAAAGCTAATAAAATCTTTCTCATGTTATTTGAAAGCTTTTACCAACGTTTCATGAAAATCGATCGGTAGTTGTAGGCTACAGTAGGGATAAACACCTGGAAAAAAACTTTTTAGCCGGAAGTGTCAAACCGGAAGTTTGTATGCAGAAATATTGGAAACAGTACTAAAACTTTATATACCAAGTTTCCATAAGATCATAAGTCGGGATTATAAGTTATTGAAGATTTAAACTTAGAGGTGTTCGGGAGACCCCCCGCCATTTTGTCCAAATTTAAAATGAATTCAGGTCTTTCATTTTCAAGTGAACCTGGATCATTTGCCAAAGTTGCATCAAGATCCTATGCAGAAAGGTTTTGACTTTGCATTTTTATACTGATGTATAGGAGAAGCTGACCTATAATCCCCCATCCGCCAATCAGCTGATCACTTTTTTTTTCAATTGTTATGGTGTAAACATGCATCATACAAATTTTGAAGCGGCATCAAATTACTTTTGGAATTCATTTTTTTTACCAGTTTAAAACTCCCCCACACCCACAACCCCCACAAGTCTGACGGCTGACTCTTATTTTCTACATCACAAATAATTAAACTATCTATAAAAATTAAATTCAATCGGCATCAAAACACTAACAAAAATGCAACGCTGCCTCCCGGTCTAATACCATTTTATTTAGAAGCAGAGAAAAATAAACATCAAAACGAGAATACTAATTTCAAAGTAGAATAATGCTTTTCACACACAAAATAGTAATTTTGAAAATGGAATAATAAATATCAAACTATTTTCAGTTGGGATGTTATTATTCCAGTTTACGTTTACTATTCTCACTTTGAAAGTTAAACGGAATATACATTAAAAAAAGTTTGTAAAAATAACAGAAGTCTCGGTTGATTCAACATACATTTCTGTTACCTGACGTCAGTTATTTTACGAATAATTTTAAACGGACAATTTGTAGATATAAGAGACATATCTGTTGACTATAACGAACAAAAACAACAACCAGACTATGTTAAAATAACGAACACGTTTGTTAAATTTTGACATTTTTTTAATTTAACAAACAAGTTTATAAAATGTACAGTTGTAACGAATAGTTGTAACGCTCGACCAGATTATTCACCATTTGCTCTGTAGTTATGTGTATTCAAAATCGAATAGTACAATGGTTTCCAATCCCAAACAAAAATAATATTAACATAATTTGATCCAATTTAATTCCAAATTCTAGTACATCGTGGACCGTGGTAGAAGTGTTTAACAACAATCAGTAAATCTTAATGACAGATGACTTCGAGTAGAGATATTGGAATAGAATCCTAATTGGGAATTGAATTGATGTTGCGGGTATTTATATAGCCTTCTATTCTGATGATTGTACTTTTCCTTGTTTCGGCAGTGATGGTTTTATTGATGAGGGCTGTAGGAAAATGAATGGAAATAGAATAAGGAAGTTAATTACCATAAACATGGTTTAGGTTAATAATTAAAGTATGTACATTAATCAATACTAGTTATGTTATGTATACTATTGTACTCGCCTAGATTATGCTCGTGATGGTTTTTCCTTTCGTCTCATCAATTGAATACAGGCGGTAAAACCGTGCAACAAAGTAATTAAGCACGAATGATGTTGATGGATATAAATCCGTTGATGGATATAAATCCCACAACTCCCTATCAGAGTGGTCGTTCCCACAACTGTGTCCAAGATGTGATTATAGTCATTATTTCACATTCTGCCGTAAAATTTAGCTGACAACTGATCTATTCATAAAATTAACAAATTACAGTTGTATCTTGGTTATCGTTATTTAAAAATTTTGAGGCCTTTAGAAATTATTTGTCATCGAAAAAAAAAATTAAACTTTACTACTGTAAAAATGTTGTTTTGAGAAAAAAAAATGTTTCGTTCAGTGGATGACGTAATGCATAAAATGATTCGCTCAAACAAGGTGAAGGGGGAGGGCAGTTCTGTGTTGGATTTTTGATAGTATTTTTACTAAAGGTGATGAGGAAAAATTTTTGTGGTGGAACGCTCTCTAGTTTTTCTGATCGTGGAGGCGGAAAGTCGTGATGCTTTATTTTTTTTTTGTTCCTTTAATTTTGTTTAATTTATTTTATATTATTTTTTGTTGAAAATAAGGAAAATTCGTTGTAGAATTAATTAATTTATTTTTTTGTATTTGAGTGTTAAAAAAATATTTTTTTTGTTAAACCATTAGTCCGCATGTCAATGCGTGAATGCTGGATTGTTAGTTATTTTTGTTAAATTATTCTTCTTGATTGCTAACCTATGATCGATTGATCTATGTGAAGACGCTAACTAGGTAGCTAGCATAGCAGGCGAAATAGTGGTATGGTTTGGAATTGTAAATATATAATATTGAAATTTATTCCTATTATTATATGAGTTGTGTAATCGCTTCTCATAAGATTGAGTCAATTAGAAAAAAAAAGGAAGGTTTAATTTTGTTTGAATGATGTTATGAGGTGAAAGAACCAGATTTAGTTAGTTTTTCGTTTTGTGGGTTCTACCTGAAGATTGGTCGTTGTGCAACGTGATTGGTAGAGGTTTTTTGTCAATCATACATTCACCCAGGAAATGCTCAATTCGGATTGCTAACTTGCATCACTTTAAGGCTGTAAAATTTTATTCATCAGTTTAATGCTGTAAAATTATTCAGAGATTTTTATCAACCATACATTCATCCAGTAACTGCTCAATTTTGGTGACCGCCTTGAGGCACTTGGATGAGTTACTATCAAGAAGTTGGATCATCAGGTATTCAATTGAGTTGGTTTTAGATAATATTATTTTAATTTATATCGACAGATTTGAATTGTTTGTTTGTTATTTCTGTCCAGGGGCGCACACGAGGGGGGGGGGGGGGTTCTCGGGTCCGGACCCCCCCCCCCCCCTAACCGATTATTGTTCAGTATGTTTTTTATTTAAAGTTAGGAATTGGGGTGTGATAATAGACAAGCTCCTCGCGCTACACCCTCGTTTACGCTAATAGTCTATTTCAACTTGGTAGCCAAATATTTCATTTCGAACTCTTGACTGTGATACTAAAAAATAAACATCAACATGAACCAAAATCACAATAACAACGGTACATAAGACAAAAAATATTGGACCCTCAGACGTATTTTGAAATTGAACAGTGAAGGCATAAGCAAGTCAAAAACTGAACATCTACAAAGAGTATTAAAAGACTTCAATATCGACGTTGTAATTCTGCAAGACCCGCATGCAGCAGATTAAGTGCAACTTACCTCTAGAGGAAATATTGTTGGTTACAAATTAATTAGTGCTATTTACCATCAAGCATATGGATCTGCCACGTATGTTAAGTCAGAAATCATGAATTGCACCCATGTACTTACACAGACGGACAACGATATACATCTTATTGTTGTTAATATACCAGACACGAAGATTGTAAACGTATACAAGCCTCCAAATACAAGATGGCCAGCTGCTATTCTTCCATTATTTCACCACCCAGCAATATTTGCTGGTGACTTCAATAGCCATCACACCCAGTGGTCCTACTCAAACAACAATGCCAATGGCATACAACTGACTGACTAGGCGGATGGTAACAACATGTTCCAGGTACATGATGCGAAAGACATGAAAACTTTTAGATCTGCTAGATGGCGACGTGATTACAATCCCGTCCTTTGTTTTTCCACAAAAAACGAGCAACGTAACCCTATTCCAATATCTAGGGCTGTCTTACAAGATTTTCCACGCCTTCAACATCGTCCAATAATTTTTGAGGTAGGAATCCAAATCCCACTCGCTAGCTCTATACCTCAACCTAGATGGAATTTTAACAAAACTGACTGGGATAAATATGGGTTGGATTTAGATGCAGTGATACGCTGGAGCCAACCCATTTCTAAAAACTACGATAGGTTCGTTGGAGCCATCATCTCAACTGCTAAGAATTGCATCCCAAGAGGCTTCCGTGAAGAATACATTCCTGGCTGGAGTAGAGAGAGCGATAAATTATATGAGGAGAACCTTAGTAGTGGTGAGGCAGACATGGCTGATGGCTTAATTTACTCACTGGACGCCGCGAGAAAGCAAAAGTGGATTAGCGCTGTTGAAAACATTAACTTTTCCTATTCAAGTGGGGAAGCTTGGAGTCTCCTTTGGAAGCTGGGTGGCTCAAACTCAATTGCTCGTACTAGCAATGATATATCCAGAGGACATTGCGAATCATATCGTAAACAGGTCTCGTTCTTCTATTAATCGCCTCCATAAGAGAACCATTAAACGTAAATTAAGAGAAATGAAGCGCAATTGCTCGTCTCCATCGAAGTATGCGAACTCTTTTAGTAGCGAAGAACTAGAATCAGTTCTGTCCCAAACAAAAACGGAAAAGCAGCTGGCTACGTTGGCATTTTTCCAGAACTTCTTAAAAATGCTGGAAAAAATGTATAACAATGGCTAACTAAATGTTTCTCAAATATCCTAGAAACCGGCCATCTTCCAAAACATTTTAAGACTACAAAAGTGATAGCGATACTTAAGCCAGGTAAACCAACTAATGAACCAGGAAGCTATCGCTTAGTTGCCCTTTTGAGCACCTGCTACAAATTGTGAAAACGACTCATATATACCGTATCCCACCGATACTGAATGACCAGATCCCAGTCGAACAAGCTGGTTTCCGTCCCAATCACAGTTGCACTGACCAACTGCTAGCTTTAACATCCTATATCGAAGCTGGATATCAAAAACAATTAAAAACAGGCGCAGTATTCATCGATCTCATTGCAGCATATGACACGGTCTGGCGAATTGGAATTTTATATAAGCTGTTCAATGCAATACCTTGTAGCACCATCTCGCGTTTAATTAACAACATGCTGAGTAATCGTGTATTCAAAGTTCATCTAAATAATTCCTTTAGTAGCTCCAAAATGCTTGACAATGGTTTGCCACAGAGTTCCGTCCTGGCGCCATTACTTTTTAATTTGTACATGCATGACATTCCTGACACAACCTCAAAGAAATTTGGTTACGCTGATGATTGGACCCTGGCCACTCAAAATAAAGACATGAGTGTCTTGGAAGATTTGCTGTCAACTGTCCTGGCGATAGTGAATGACTATTTTCGAACGTGGAGTTTATTTCCTAATCATAAGTAAAACCGAGAGTTCTTGTTTCCACTTAAACAACAAACTGACAAAACACGAACTACCAGTGTTATTTAACGGCACTGTTATTAAATACAATCAACAGCCAAAGTACCTGGGCATTACTCTAGATAGAACTCTTTCTTTTAAACTCCACCTAGAGAATACGTCAAAAAAACTTAAAACGAGAAACGATATATTGCACAAACTGGCACGCTCGACATGGGGTGCTACTCCAGCTACCCTCCGCACAACTGCTCTAAGTCTGGTTTACTCAGAGGTTGAGTATGGCGCACCAGTCTGGTTAAATAGCACACATACTGAAAAAGTTGACTGCCAGCTGCATGCCAAGATGCGTACTATAAGTGGTACTATCAAGTCTACTCCTTTACCTTGGCTCCCAGTATTAAGCAGTATCGCTCCACCTGCACTCAGACGTCACATGCGCTTATGCGTGAACATAAAAAGGTAACCAACAACATCACGTTACCCTTAAACGAATATTACGGCGGCCATACTCGCTGTCGATTGCAACCTGCTGGCAACTAATTTTAATATCTTGGATGCCTGGGACACTTTCTGGCATCATTACAATACATTTGGGCTTTCTATTACTAATCCGACTTCTACCCAACCTGGTTTCAATTTGCCACGTCATACCTGGACTACACTAAACTGAATAAGAAAGAATCATGGACGTTGTACTGATTCTTTCTACAAGTGGGGAATTTCAGAGTCCCCTCAATGTGACTACGGCGCTCCACAACAAACCATAAAACACATTGCAACTGTGTGTCCAGTTCGACGATACAATGGCGACATGTCAGACATCCATTTGGCAACTCCCGATGTGGTGGCATTGATAGACTAACTCGATGTAAACATCTAATGTTCAACTGTACTGCCTAATGTTTAAATATTTTACTTTTTAACTAAAAGACGCGCAATCAAACTGATTGTAAGCTCATTTAATGGGTATTCATGTTTTGTTTTAGGTAGATTTCATAGAAAAAATTTACCTACTATAAGTTTTATTTTTATTTTTTAATGTGTCATAAAAACCATATGCTGATTAAAATAAATCCATAATAAATTAAAGATTATCGTCTCTGAATATCAAACTCATTATTGATTGTTGTCAATCAATGCGAAACTATTATCTGACGTAAGTTCAATTTATTGCTATATTTTTGGTTAGGAAATATAGACAACTTTAGAGGAATTTTTTAATTTGGAGGGGTTTTTTGTGAGCAATTAAGCTTAAGTACATATTAGAAATCACTTGAATTTTACAATTCGAAAATTTTTCATTTTATCTAAAATTCCTTTAGAAAAATTTTTGGTGTTTCGTTCCAGGATTCGAACTCACACTCATCAGAGACACATGTTCAAATCCCGTGTGTCTTATACAACTTAGCCACTGCGGCTAAATTTTCATGTTCAGATAATTTCTAAATTGAAACTTCATCATTTTTCATATTTACTTACGTTGAATCTTTCATATTGAAAATTGCATTTCTTTGGGATTTTTTTATTAAATTTCTAGACATTACTATGTATGAATTCATAGGATGAGAGAATATTTTAAAATTAACGTTCTTCTCAAATATTTTAGCAACATCTGACAAGATTGACAATGTGTTTGTAATGGCTGTAACTGGCTGTACACTCCTCATTTTATCAAAAAATCCCCTTCTTATATGACAAATAGACAATTTTAGTAAGGATTGATGCTAATTTCGTAGCAAATATTTTAAAAATAACTGAGGGAATACTATCTGGCCCAGATGCCTTATTAGTATTAATTTGTAAAAGCATTTTCCAAATTATATTTTTACGAAAAATGATCCGCCCCATTTTGATAGAAACTACAGGAACTGGATTAGGTTGCAAATTAGGTTCCACTAATAACTTTTTAAAAATTGCGGTGAGTGCTCAGCAAAATTAGTAGCTTTTTCCGTAATATAACATTTTATATAATATATATTTTATTCGCCTACATATTAAAGTGTTACTTTATTACTGTGTTTTGCGGCCTTAAAGTGTCACTTTTTAACCATATATTTTGTTGTCATAGTTACGTCCAAAAAAGTAAAAAGCATTTGTATTTGTTTAAATTCTATAGAAAATAGAATTTTTTATCAAAGCAAGAACTTGTGAATTTAAATATGTGGAAATCAAATTATGATCTGAGCCACCTAAGGTTCTGATAGTTTTAATTGTACCTACGATAGATCATTTGTCAAAAACAATTAACTACTTTTGCCAGGAATGTTTTTCATTTATTTCACTCAGATAATATACCAACTTTCCAGATTTCCTGGGTAGGTTGGTGTAGGTAGTGTAGTGCCATTAATCCTTTAAAGTCTGGTTCCAAACCTTCTATTTCTCCTATTACTGACGGTGGTTTAATCGTCACTCAGTTTAATCGCAAGAAAAGCTACATTGTTCGCGGGACCCTCTGCTTTGAACTTGATCGTTTTGGAAACACCTTTAGAAATACGCCAAATCCAGTCGTCAGGATCTTGATTTCAAAAACGAAATTGTCAAAAAAATCTTAAGAGAGTTAAATACCCCGCATCGTAGGATTTCACCCCACAGCAGCCACCTAAAGCAGATTAAAAATGTTCTCACCGACCGATATATTTTGGTATCAATCGATGACTTTTCTTATGAGTTTAAATTAATTAACGCTGGTGTACCCCTCAGTAAGGATCAGTTTTATTCCTTATTCTAAAATTACTCTTATTACCTTAAAAAACTCGGCCTCCTCAATAGATGTAAAAATATTTCACTCCGTATCAATTAAGTTTGGGGCGCTGCACCTGTTTCCATCCTGGCACTTTCTGACTCTGTACAAGAGCGTGCTATGCGAATTGTGGGTGATCGAAATTTAACATCAAATCTTGATTCCCTACAACACCGTCGTACTGTTGTTGATCTTGTTGTTTTTTATAAAGACCGTCGCCAGCAGTCTTCGGATGAAATCAGGTTCATAATGCCGCCTCAGACATATGTTTTTCCCCATTTAACTCGTCAATCGGTTTATGCAAACAGTCAAACTGTCGAGATTACTCACTGTCATATTAATAAAATACAAAGGGATTTCTTTGTGCGTACATCGTACAAATGGAATGCTTTGTCGGAATCAATAGTCTCGAGTGCCTTCAATTCATAAAGATTTAAAAGAAAGCGTCCACCAACACCTCAAGACGCATGTTGTTGTGAGACCTAGGTCTTGAAAGGTATCTATGGTTGTGACACATTTTGTAATTCCTACTACACAACACTTTTTATTAAAAAAAAAACAATTGACCAGCGTTATAGTGACGATTTATGTCAATTACCATCACTGTGATGTCTGACTGAAGTAGCAGGATATGAGTTGGAACGGGGGATGTGTGTCTCACGAGTATTCTAGAGCCAGTGTCCCAAACCATAATTAAAGCGTCAGCGGAAGTCATTTGGTGGCAGTTTCTTTTTCTGGTCATATAGCTCCTTTATTTTCTTCATTTTTTTGATCGGGTCTTAATAGTTCTGAGCTGGAACTCGGCAACCGTATCGAGTCTACCCAACGAATGCTCAGAGGATAAAAACGCAAGTTTTTACCACACAGTGACAAAATATGTTTTTATAAACGGACTCTAAATCAAAAAAAAATTAGTTGATATTTAGTTTGATAGTTTATGATTGATTTTTTTAAAACAATTTGTACTGAAAAAGTTTGAATGAAGATTTATCTGCTGATATATACAACAATATCTTTTCGTGTGAAATTTATTAATTGTTGCTTTTAAGTTTTAATGAGAGTGGATGAACGGCTTGTGCAGTGTACTACCATCTCTAGAACTATTTTTTGAGTTACTTGTGGTTCTCAACTAATTTTAATTATTATATTCATCACTATATAATTTTAAATATAGAAATATTTTCAAAAATGTATCGGATACACTTCAAAGTAAATGATAATCAATTGACATTGATATAGTTTCAATATTAAATTTATTTGTTTATTTAAAATCTCTAATCCCACAAAATAATAAGATTTTTATCATTATTTCAAAATCATTTACAAATGAGAAGAATGTTCCTTTATCTTAAAATATCTACAATATTCCTTACAAAATATGAACCTGTTATAAATTCCATCAATGAAGGTCATAATGAATTTATTTTTCTATACGTACCGCGATTAAAATCCAATAAAAATTCCATTCCTACACTAAAAACAAAACAGATTATATTTACAAATAAAATATCGGTATCAGTATTATTTCAATCAAATTAGAGTTGTGTACATAAATAAGAAATAATATAAATTGAAGTATAAAGTTGAATAACTGAAACTGAACTTCTTAATTGGAAAAAGATCCTTGATTTTGTTTAATTTTGAATGCAATTGGTTTGACTACATAGCTTAATTATATTCGTGCGGTAGAATAAATTTGTAATGCAATAACGTTCAAACAGCCTTGTGGTTGTTAAAAATTAAAATTTTAACTTTTGCTTCGAGGATTAGATTTTCAGTCTGTTACATATATTTTCTATCTCCACTGCGATGGTCACCAATATCTTATAGGACCTGTAGAACTACCGACAGAGTCTTTTATTATTTGAAAAAAAAAATTTGAAATATATTTTTTTTAAAAACTCGTAGAAACATTTTTCGTCCTGGATTTTATAACAACATGGTTAGAATACTCAAATCCACTTGTATAAATTTAAAACTTTCGTACTCGTAGAATATAAGTATCATTCTGTGATCGTTTTGCAATATACTATTCCTTTAGCAGTTCCCACTCTTAACCGTCAATTAAACTATCAAACTGTTCGTTTTATATTTGAGATTGCAGTTTATTATCAATCCAACACAACCGTAGGAAATTCAATAAATTTTTGTTTGGAAAAATTTTCAAGTTTCTTCAAGAAACGCCATTTGTATAAATTTTCTTTATCGAAGTGAAAACAATGCAAGTAAATAATAGAAAATCGAATTTATAAGCAAAATAACATAAATTATTTGCTCTTGCTTTAAATCCTGATATATTTATTATTTACAATTTTACAATTTGTAGTTTCTTTTAATTTACAATGATAATAATATAATGCGAGTAATAATAAACCACTTTTATGCGGTTTGTTTTGTTCAATTGAATTGCATCAATTTGAATAAATGTAGGAATAAAAATAAATAACTTATTATATTTATTTTGCAAATAAAAGTGAAGCATGTTTATTTATTGGTTTTAACGATAAGTGGATAAGTTGTTAGATAGAGATAACGCATCGATAATATTAATCTTTAACATTGCTGCATATAAATAAATAGTTATATACATACTCATATGGGGCATTCTTTTACAAACCGAACAGATTTGGACAAGCTATTTTCAAATATTCATAACTTCGGTTCTATTAAAGATAGAAACTTTTAGTTTGTTTTATTTTCAAGTTAAAAGATGTTAATTTACAAAAAATTCATTGCCCCACCCACGAAATGAGTTTTTAGTATAACCATCGTATTCTACGTTTCATTTCCTATAAAAAACTTATTTTTGATTAAGTGAAAAATGATTTTTACTGTTGGAAATAAATTAATTTATTGAGCGCGGGACGACAAAATTTTATAAATTTTTGTCGTCCGGCGCTGGAAAAATTAACTTATTTGTAACAGTAACACTCATTGCTCCATTAACTAAATATACGTTTTTTATTAAAAATTGAACGTAGAATACGATGGTCATACTAAACACTCTTTATTTTTGTTAGATAATGACTAAAATTGATTTTAACATTTTATTTGTTTATAACAATAGGAATTTGTTAACAATTTTTATAAAAACAGTTTTTTTTTAATTTCATCTTTATGCTTTAAAATAAAACAGACAAAAAGTGACTATCTTTACCAGAACCGAAGTTATGAATCTTTGAAAATAAGTCTTCAAGCCAAAAATCACAAAATTCTCGAAATTGTTATGGTGGAATGCGCTAGAATGTACGTAACTAAAAATTAAACCCATCACAACCTCCTTAGTGGGTTCAATAATCGATAACAAAAGTTTACAAGATAATGCTTGTTTTTGTTGTCGCGTAAAACGGCCTCTTTATTTAATTATAAATACTCGAGTGAAACCGTAGATGTCCTTTTAGTCTAATATTTTCAGTTTTTTCTGATTGTCAGAAAGAAGTTTGATCCTAAACAAGTGTGATAGAAATTCATGTTTTTGATAATGATTTTTTCTAGAACCAAAATGTTTAGCGAAAATGTTATATACTTAAATTAGTGTAGTTAAATTTTGTTTTGAAACTATATAGTGAACTTAAGATTTTTGTAATTAGTTGAAATAGCATAATTTTGTTTTTTTTTTGGTGTATTGTGGTAACTGATCATAAATTTACGAATTTGATTAATTAAAATTTGTTAATAAAAAAAAGCCGGGTCATAATTTACCAGTACCGTTAATTAGTAAATAACTTAGCGTAAATTATAAAACTAAAACTAAGATTAAAATTAAAATGGGAAAGAAAAACCAACCCACAACGACCGGTTTCGTGACGTTGTAATTTAACCTATTAGTTTGCTGGGTAAAAGTTTTTGCTCAAAGAAAAAAGTTATATTAGAAAAATTTATTGATTGTTTTGCCATAGTTGAATTAATAGTTATTTACATATCGAGGGCTGAAAGTAGAAGATTACGCCTGCGGTTCATATTGAAGCCCGACGCGAAGCGAGGGCTTTAATTGAACCAAGGGCGTAATCTTCCTTTCAGCCTAAGTGTATGTACAACGTTTTACGCACAACTGCACATCTTAATTGTAGAATAAATCAATTTTTGAATTTTTTGAACTCACTAAACATTTTGAAAATTATACTAAACATGCCATGATTTTCTCTTTAAACTTCATACAATAATTTATTTGTTTGTTTTGATTTTATGATTATTTTCCGGCGATTATTTTACGGGCGGTAAAGTAGAAAATTACACTAATGTTTTATATAGCAACGGGATTTTATTTTGCAGCCGCAAAGTTCAGCTTTCAGCCACGATAGCTAGGATGTAAAATGTGTTTTACGATTCGTTTGTGCGTAAAATCATATACATTAGTTCGTTTCAAGTTTACCGTAACGTCAGTGTTGATGGAAAGTCAATTTGCCAAACATTCCGGGTTTATTTATTGTTTTTTTTTTGTACAATAAAGTTTTTATGTGGTGAGTTAATAATCGAGCAATCGATATTTAAGTTTGAAACGTGATTTTTCCAAAATATAGAGCTAAATCTATGATAATTACGATCTTCTTTTTATAGAACAGTCTCCGTTAGTGTTACATTTTTTTTGTAAGATTAACACGACTGATGGTGTTGCAATCGTGACGTAAAGCAATGTTATTTGGCTGTGTATGCATATCGATTTATTTTAAATTTATTTGGGCTTTAATTCATTTTCATTGATGATCATGTGATTTTCAGTCCTGGTGACATGGATTACTGTTGTGGGGTCGCTTCTATATCGTAAAAGAAAAAAAAACACAGACCAACACAGGTATAAATAAGGTTGATAAATTCCATCATTACAAAACTTTTGTCGAACAACCTGAGAAGGTTCAACAATTGCAGACTCTCATTGTCAGTGTTGCTGCATTGAAGCAGTTTATCAATTATATACCTTCATCTGAGTTTTTTTTTCTGGTTTCTCGTCATCACTCAACTATATTTTTTTTTTTTTTAATAAAATGTGATGTGTAGTAGGCATTACAATATGTGTCACAACAACACATAAAAACCTTTTAAGACCAAGGTCCCACAACAACATGCGTTCTAAGGATGTTAATGGACGCAAATCTGTTTTTTTTTTGTTTTTTTAATATTTTTTGTTAAATAATGGACAACTAAAGTATAAATCCTATCACATATAAAATATGACATAGGCCAATATTTCGTGATAGGATAGGGAAAATAAAAATAAAATAAGAGATAAAAAGCAAATTTGTTTTAAAAATTTGCAGGAACAAAACTAAAATTGGTTTGCCAATAGTCCAGCTAATGGCATAATCCTTGATTATGGGACGCAGTATATTTCTCAATGATTTAAGCTCAGATATATAGTTATATGAAAGCTCGTTTCTTCGAGCAAGCTACAGCGTTCCAGCATCAAGGAATATTCATTAGCTAAGATTGAGAGTGCTACCCTTGACTGAATACAGTTTATCCGCCAGCACCCCAAAGATATCACCTTGGCTAGTGATATCTCACTGCTATTGCCAGTGGTATGTGATATCTCACGTTAACTCATGTGCCAATAACAGGGACTGGAGTGTGCGGGGTTGTCACACCCGTGGATCAAAAAATAGAAAAAAATTAACAAATTAATAAAAACTGATCCCTCCATGCGTTGGAATAGAAAGTCAACAATTATATTTATTAGGCCATTTCTTTGCAACCCAAAACAATAATATTATTCGACCACCTCCTTACTATTTTGGCGCAACCCTGGATTTTGATACATTGATTTTTTTATTGAATGCGGATCTACCATCGCTTTTCATTCGTAGCAATATTTGATTGGATTTATTACAATAATATTATTCGACAACCGCCTTACCATTTTGGCGCAACCCTGGATTTTGATATATTGATTTTTATTGAATGTGGATCTACCATCACTTTACCACTTGGAGCAATATTTGGAGTTGTTATATGATATTTTTTTTCAACTGGCGCAACCAATTTCATCTGATATTTAAAATCCCAATAATGACCAGTTAATAGAGGAACATGGAGGGTGGGATCTGACAACATTATGGGGTGACCTTCTTTCATAAATATGTAGATATATATGCAGGATGTGTAGGTGTATGTGTATGAATATGTGTAGGTGTATAGAAACGTAAGTGTGTATGTATGGAGGCATGGATGTAAGTATGGGTGTTTATGTGCGTGTGTGTGTGTGTGTGTGTGTGTAGGGAAAATATAGGTTGTGGACGTGGTGATCGCGGCTTTTTCACGTATGGGGTCGCCAAAGTCTTCTTATACTATACTGATTATTTGTGCTAGAGTCTGCAGGTTATTCTTCTCGTTCACACAGGCTGAAGCTAGCTGGGGCTTTAAAATCTCTCTAGGTGCGCGGCCTGCTAAACAACTTCTTTGGTTTACCATTGAAGCCAGTTCTCCATTACAAAATTTAGATCCGATCTATTTTCCCTATACAAAAAATCCTTGAACAAGTATATCTTTTGGTTTATAGAACCCGTAAAAAATTTTTCAGCTGAATCAAAAATGTCTTATGCTGTGTGCCTCACACTAGTATTTTTCGCTAAATCACTGACTTTTCTAAATTAATTGCTAGTGCACATATGCTATTCATAGATGTCACTCGTATCAAACGTACAACCTGTGCCTGACCACATATTTAAATTAGAATCTTTTTAAATGTCAAAATTTGTAAACATTGTCATAATGGAGGATGATAATGAAATTGTATTTGGGAGCTTGTTTTTTTAAAATACTTACATCATACCGTATATTTTCTTTTGTATAAATTTGAATTATTTTCCATTTTTTTGAAATAGCTGTTTTTAAATATATTGACGTTTCAATGAATTGACAACTAAATTGAAAAGCAAGCTGACGAGGAGACTTTTCGTCCGCCGCCTGGTGGTCAATAGCGCAACTTGGGTTTGAAATGAAAAGTCACTGATTTAGCTCAAAAAAATGGTGTGAGGCACACAGCATTAGTCACATTTTGTAATAATCTGTTCGGTATGCAAACGAAAGACCCATATATGGAATTTTTGTCGACCCGCGCTCGATAAATTAATTTATTTCCAACAGTAAAAATCATTTCTTCATTAATTAAAAATACGTTTTTTATAGGAAAGGTAACGTAGAATGTGATGGTTATACTAAAAACTCATTTCGTGAGTGGATCATTGACTAAATATCGATTTGAACATTTTATTTGTTTATAACAATAGGAATTTGTTAATAACTTTTATTAATTTTAATTTTTTTTTGTAAATTAGCGTCTTTTAACTTCAAAATAAAACAAACTAGAAGTTTCAATGTTTAATAGAACCGAAGCTATGAATATTTGAAAATAGCTCGTAAAGCCAAAAATCACGAAATTGTCGAAATTTAGAACCGCTATATTTTCCAAAAAAAATCCTGGAACACGTATATCTTTTTTTCGATATAAAACCTACAAAAAAATTTCAGCCAAATCAAAAGTGTATCGGTCAGAAAAGAGTTCGGTTTATAAAAGAACGACTCATATTCTTGTGTAGTGTAGACCAATCCGCAATTCAAAATGGCGGCATCGATATAATGGCTGGGAGCCACGAAGAGCAATGATTTTGATGTAAGAAACATGCAAAAAGTAACATTAGTCTTGGTATGATATTGTTTTAAATACGCATGATAGTTTAGATTCTCGCTTATCACGAATTCGCTGTTAAATTTTCGTAATGTAAAATGGCGGATCCAATATGGCCGACCGAAAAATTGGAAATACGTTTTTTTATTAAATTTAATTCGACTGGGTTTTGGAGGTGTCAGTGACGAACCTTGTGTCATATTTTATGATTTGAAAAAGGCGGATAAAATGTGGCTGTAAGTGGCGCCCATAAAATTAAATTTTTTGCTTCGACCTCAAACTTGTGAATTTTGTAGAAAAATGGATACGACTGTAAAAACGGAAAAATATAATTTTGTTAGAATTTTGACCATAGATTACGATAAAATAAAAATGTTTTTTAAATTTTTGGGGGTTGTTTTCACCTTTATTTTAAGGGTTAAAAAAATCTTCCACCACTCACGTCAATAATTGATGCATAATTTTTTTTTTTAAGATCTACCGTTATTGAGATAAAAATTTATAAAGTTCGAATATCGATAAATGATAATATGCGTATTTAATATATTTAACGTTTAATTTATTCGTTTTTAGCTGGGTTTAGGATTTTATTAAAACAACTATTCGACTGTTTTTAAGTTTTTAATTCGGTTCTAATATCAGGTCAGAATCTGATATCAGGTCTTCGAAAATCAAAATGACAGATCCAATATAACGCTCAACTTTTCGAATGACGTTAAATTTTAAGTTCCAATATATTAGATAGCTTTTTTTGTTTATTTCTCAATCTTGCATTATTTTCAAAAATAGTATATAAACCTTGCAAATATAGAACACTTGCAAAAACTAGAATAATACACTTCACATACATTAAAACACTTTATAGATCTCGTATGAGCTTGGAGAATTGGAATAAGCTTTCGCTCTTATGCTTTTACACTCTTATTATAGCCCATATATGAGATCTATAAAGTCTGTGAATGTAAAAGTCTGTAAAGTCTGTAATTAAATCAAACTAAAATAAATTTCTAGACCTTTCTATTGTGTGGTTTCATAGGATGGTTAATGTTTCTATTATAACTCGGAATCGCCCAGTGGCCGAAATTCGGCCGATGTAAATGGAAATTGTAAATAGACCTCCCAACAAAATAGCTACAACACATTATTTCAGAGTTTGATTAATTGATATAATTGATTTTGAATTGTGAAACAAATAACTTGAAAAAAAAAAAAAAAAAACAAAATAATTGAAAAAAAATCATAAAATCATACCTTGATATTTTTCTCCTTTTTTCTCAAAAAATCGTCAAAGTTTAAAAAAATATTTTTCGGCACATCTACTACTCAAGACCTTTCCAACGATATACATATTGCTACACCTTTGTTGGGGCAAATATTTTTAAATTGTACCACAAAAATAGTGCTTACGTATTTATATATAGATTAACATCCTAAGTCACGAGTATGTTAGACCAGTCTAGATACTAAAAAAGTGAGCTCATTTTCGCACGAAAATTCACCTGTACAGAAAACAGTTTTTTCAAAAAAAAAACATTAATCGTTATGTTTGTTGAAACGTCTACTTTTAGATGGTGTAAAAAAAATTAACATTACCATGGCAAAAGTTTATATTTTTCAAGGATTTCGACGGTAAATTTGAACAAATAATGAATATTTTAAACGATCACCGAAAAATAACTCTTTAAGATGAAGTTTTTTCAGTTTTTCGCATTTCCTGCTTAATATTTCCGTGTTTACGTTATGTTAATGTTTATTTTTTTACACCATCTAAAAGTAGACGTTTCAACAAACATAATGATTAATTTGGATGGGATTTTTGTAAACAATTAAGCTTAAGTACATATTGGAAATCACTTGAATTTTGCAATTTGAAATAACTTTTCATTTTCTCTAAAATTCCTTTAGAGAAAGTTTTTGTGTTTCGTGCCAGGATTCGAACTCACATTCATCAGAGAGATTGCACGTTAGAGAAAATGAAAAGTTATTTCGAATTGCAAAACTCAAGTGATTTCCAATATGTACTTAATTGTTCACAAAAAACCCATCCAAATTAAAAATTTCCCTAAAGTTGTCTATATTTCCTAACCAAAAATATAGCAATAAATTGACTTTACGTCAGATATAAGGTTTCGCATTGATTGACACCAATCAATAATGACTTAACACTCGTGACTTAAGATGTTGACTGTCAACATGACGAAAATATTCTCTCATCCTATGAATTCGTACATCGTAATATCTAGAAATTTAATACAAAAAATCCCAAAGAAATAATGATTAATGTTTTTTTTTTTAAAAAAAACTGTTTTCTATGCAGGTGAATTTTCGTGTGAAAATGAGGTCACTTTTTTGGTTTAAAATCAAAATTAAACGTAAAATAAATATTTTGATTTAAAAAAAATACAGCCTATTAGGGAGGGACATACCAAATTGTGTGAAAAAAAAATGTTTTTTGTGGGAGATAATTAAAAACGAAAAGAGCTTTTTTTCTCAGTTTTTTCTATTTTCACGGCAAACTAGTGGTTATGTGAAAAAATGGCCGGTGTAAAAGTTACAGACCTTTTTATTACCTACAACTTTTACTTTGGACTTTTTTCCATAGAAGGTCTAGTTTCGCTGAAAAATCATTTTCTACCGCTAAAAGCTTACCCCATTTCATTCACGTAAGTCAGATCACCTTTAATTTAAGTTTCCCATCATTTGCGCAATATTTTGTTATTTATCCAATAGTTTTCATCCTGCTACTAATTTTTTCTTCAAAAAAGCTTACTTGACTGGTCTTTATAGTTTAATTTAATGCAAAAACTACTAATTCAAATGAAAAATGTTTCCATAAAAAATTAAGTCTAAATTGACGATTGAGAAATAACTTCAACTTAAGTCTCTAATGCCGATGATAACTGATGATGAAGTTTCAACTTCGAAATATCATCGCCTCGGTGGCGTATTGAATAGCGTGTCTGCTAAAGGATTCGAATCATGGCACTTTTGAGGTTCGAATTCCGAAGCGCAACATGAAATGGAGAAAAATGTAGTTTTTCTCTTAGAAAAATCCACCATACCTCTAAATGGCAAAAATTCAAATTATTTCATTAGTTATTAGGGTTCCGTTTTTTATAACGGTGAGAGTAAAACGAGTTTTTCACATTATATCGATTATCTCGTAAACTATAAATGCTATGGACTTGAAAATTGAGGTGCATATAAAACTAATTTGTCCACATGAAATGACGGACGGATACAAATAAAACTAAAGTGGTTTTCGTTTGGTTTACAGGGGTTCGATGTAAGACCTTTGAGAAAATACATTTTTTATAGATTCAAGTAGGGTATCATATGAAACGACTTCATTTCAGTATTCCTTAAAAATTTATTTTGCAATTTTATACCTCACCATTTTTGTATAATGACATTTTCTTCATGTTTAACCTCGATTAGCTCCGAATCTAACCGATCGAAAATCTTCAAATGTATTTGGAATGATAGAAAAATTAGTAAGTTCTTGATAAAAAATATATAAAAGTGTCACATATTCATTATTACATTTATTAAGGAGGAGGGGGAAATGAGAAGGGGTGAAAACACTATTTAAAACGTGGTCAAGTGGGGTGTCATTTGAAAGAACATCTAATTAAAAACACATTGCAAATTATTTGCAGTGCACAGTTTTCGAGTTATTGTCAAAAAAGTGCGACTTTCAGACCGCCCCCCCCCCCTCCCTACGTTTCGACATTAACTGACAGAAAACTTAGAAAAAAATTCACAGAGTTAGGAAGTTTGGTAAATTTTGAATGAAAATTATAGCAAAGTCTCAAATAATTATATTTCTGTGTATTTAGGGGTGGAAAAGGTAAAAAAAATACTTTTTTGACCCAAGCGAGTGGGTATCATTTGAAAGAGCACCTAATTTAGAACACATTGCAATTTTTTTTTAGAATTTTGCGGTGCACAGTTTTTGAGGTATTGTCAAAAAGTGCGACTTTCAGACCGTCCCCCCCTCCCTACGTTTCAACATTAACTGACAAGAAATTCGAAAAAATTCACAGAGTTAGGAAATTTGGTAAATTTTGAATGAAAATTATAGTGAAGTCTCAAATAATTATATGTCTGTGTGTTTAGGGGGACGGGGTGAAGAGGGTGAAAAAAACCTTTTTTGTCCCAAGCGAGTGGGGTATCATTTCAAAGAGCACCTAATTTAGAACACATTGCAATTTTTTTTTAGAATTTTGTGATGCACAGTTTTTGAGTCATTGTCAAAAAAGTGCGAATTTCAGACTTTTTTGAGTTTAATTCACAAATCTCGATTATAACAATAGGTTTATTTTTGTTATTTTACAACCATAATTTTGAGCGTTATTGTGCTTGACGGAAGAAAATTAACAGCAGTTAATTTTATTTGTGACGCAAACTTTTTTGAATCAACGTAACACAATAAAACAAATTATTTGATTGTTTTAAACTCTGAAATACTTTTTTTATTTCTTTTGTTTTAAAAATAATTTTTGTAGTCAACACCGTTGATACTTCGCGAAGCATAATTAATAATTAAAAAAAAATTGAATTCAAACACTTGTCTTTTTCCAAAATTCTGAATTTTTTTCATTATTTATTTAAAGTAAACAACAAGCTAGATCGATTTGAGCTGTAATGCTATCCTCAGGAGCTTATAAAAAACTCTTTAGTATAACAGCCAAAATCGATCGAGCTAGTTATTTACTCTAAATAAAATAAATAATAAATAAAATTCAACATATTGCGAAAACAAGTATTTGAATTAATTTTTTTTTTAAAATATAAATAATTTGATTGTATTTTATACAAAAATTGACAAAAATATTTTCAATCTCATTTAAAATTTTATAAAAACTACTAATTTCAAACTGAATGCGCATGCTCCTCTCTCAAATGATAAAATCCATAGACCTACTATGATTTCATTTGAATTGAATTTCAATGTAAAAAAGTTATTTTTTTATATGATCGGTTTTGGTTGTTCATTAGCACAAAATTTGATGTTTTGCGTTGTAGGTAATTTCCTTTTCAAAATACCAAATAATCGAATAGGTATTGAAATTGTATAAAATTTATTTAATTGGAATTAATCGTACTGTTTCAATTAGCATCACATAGAATAAAATTAAGCAAAATTCGTTGTCTTTTCTATTCGTTTAATGATTTTTATAAACCTTTTTTATAAACAAAATAGTTCAATTTAAATTAATATATGTTATTCTGTCGGAAGGATAAAATTTAGTATTGGGTTTGTGTTTAATAATTTTTATTCTCTCGCAAATTGGGAAAGTAATGACTTTTACTCAAGAATAAGATATATTGCTAAAGACTATAATCCATTAAAATATTATTTTGGACAAATCAATTATTTATTGAAAATAAGCTAAATAGGGGCTAAATGTTAAAAAAACTTCCTTTCCATCAGCTCTTCAGTACAAAAGTTTTTAATTTAAATTTGTATATGCATTTTAAAATTAATACGAATATTGAGAAAAATGAAATTTCCATACAAATTTATAAGACTGGTCGCTAAAATTTTCTCAGACGCCTAGCTGAAAAGATTTTTTTTGGTGAAAAAACACCAGGGTATTTTTTTAAACAAAAAGAACACGTGCCGCAAAATCATCGAAGTTGGAGTTTTTGATAAATTTATAGATTTTTTACATATCTCATGAAATATGCAGATTTAAAATAAACCAAAGAAACATTTTTGTAGGAAATTTAACTCTCAACAAAAAAGGCCCTCACCATTTTTTGACTAAAATGTACATAAATATTTCTGATGATATTTTGTAAACAAAATTGTTAATCTTCGTAACTCATAATATTCATAATCTGTTCAAAAATTTCAGTCTAGTAAATTATAATTTTTAAAATATTTCAAGAAATTTTACCTTGCAAATAAAGTTTGCATACCTGTTTATGATTTTAATAAAGGCACAACATGAAATGTTTTTCTCTGTTTTGCAACCATTTATATGTTTTATAGTTTGTAATCCACATTTATTTTAAAAGTTTAACTCTACCTGCAATTATAAAATTAAACAAACGAAGTTTTAAAATACTGTATAATAAAATATTTACGAATTTACATTACAAAAAAAGTGATTATGATAACGATATCCAAAACCATGAAATACAATATGAAGTTGTTACTTATATAATCCTATTGCTATGAAATATCTCACGTTAACTCGTATGTCAATAGTCGGGACTAGGGTACCCGAGGTTGTCACACTCGTAGATAAAAAATAATTAAATAATTTACATATCAACCAAAACTGATCTCAACTGATCTCTAAACGTAAAGAAGAAAAATGGCTAACTTGCTAAGTGTAGCAATATTCATTTGGCTGGGCTTGGGCAGGTTTCGAGTTCCAGGAAAAGGCATTTTACCCAAAATCTGGCTAATTCAAGGATGTTTTGTTGGTTGTCAAATTACTTTGAATCTATTTTAAGGAAGTGATAATAATTAGCAACGACATTTAATAGCTCAAACTAATCAACAAATCAATTATGTCATGATAGTGTATAATAACAATAATGCTAATTAATTACATATAATAAATATTAATTAAAATTGATTAAATATTAAAAACATGAATTATTGTAATTACAGTTTTTTTAATTTAATATTTTTAAACATAATTTTTGCTTTAATGTTTCAACTATAATTATAACAATTAATTTTATTCACGGTTTGATTGAAATTAAAAACTGAGTCAAACCAGATACGAATAAAATTAAATTAGTTAATTTATTTGATTTTAAATTGTTTAAACATCCTAAAACAATTTCAATCATTATTACAGATATCATTAGTCACTTTTATTTCCAAATATTGTAAAAGAGAATTACGAAAAGTAAAAACAAACATTTTATGTTTATGATCTTGAAGAAAATTTTCTTGCTACGGAATGGTTGGTGTGCATTGTTATGTTTTATGTGTTTCAAGCATTGAGTGGTGAAAAGTTGTTAATTGGAGTTGAATCGAATGTTATTGACGTTTAATCGTAAATACATTTCGCCTCTTTAGTTATTATTAGTTTTAAAAATTAATTAATTAATGTTTGTTAAAAGTGAGACAATTTTGGATTTCAGCTATGATATCATCCGGGGCTAGTATTTGTCTTATTGACTGTTTACGGATTGCATGAAATCATTGTGTTTTCTATCTTGAGGAAATCGGCATCTCTGCGAGAGAAAAGAGAAGGAGAGGGAGAGATAGATAGATAGAGAGAGAAAGAAAGAGAGAGAAAGAATGTACGAAGAGAAAATGTTAAGCAATAATTGCAACTAGGAATTTTTACTAAACATCGATGTATGAAATTTACTCCATGTTTACACACGATACATCGGATAGATTCGATGTTTTTTAAAGAATTTTTCTATTCGACGTATCGATGGTCTTTATAAAAATCGAATCAATGAGAATAACTAGCTCTGGCGTCTGTGATTTTTTTGTTTGTACAAAGTCTACCAAAGGAACATTGGTTTTAATGGACAATATGTCATATGGAGCAACATTTCAACATGGCAGCACAATTTCAAATATGGTACCTGGAGTGTGTATTTTTTCGTTTGTTATTTTGATTATTTTTTTTTTTTGAGCAAGCCTTGAATCGATAAATCAAAAATTTCAATAAAAATTTTTAAAAATTATGAAAATATTTTTGTGAATTTTAATTAATTTTAATTCTTTTTAAGTGCCGTGTGGCGCTCGGATAAGAATAAGGCCACGGGCAGTACCACCTGACGTAAAAGGCGACTAGAGCTACACCGACTCACTCCTGGTTAAAGAAGCAACCTCTATCAAGTGCCAACGGCCTACGAGTAGGGTAATCTCTTGTCCTGAAAATGAAAAACTGTTTTCAAAGGCGGACGAACCAATATAACTGGAGAACGGCATGGGGATGCAGAAGGCAACGAAAAACTACTGCATTAAAGATCTATATGGATATCACTAGTAACAGCAACTCACGATGGATGCTTCGAATGTAACAAACTCCGGACGTAAAATAGCCCCCTAATCGGATGTCCGGGAGGGGACTACACAAGAAGCTTTTATCACTCAAACGAAATTAAAGAACAAAAAGAGATCAAAGAATATAAAACGCATAGGAACATGGAATGTCAACACCTTATCACAAGCAGGAAAACTCGAGAATCTTAAAATAGAAATGAATATACAAAAACCAAGCATACTTGGAATCTCAGAAATGAGATGGCTGGGCACTGGCGACTTATGGTTTAATAATTACAGAATAATATATTCAGGAACAGAAGAAGGAAGAACAGGAACGAAAGGAGTTGGTATTATATTGGAAAAATCATTGGACCATAGACAGGTTACATACAACACAGCGATCGCATAATACTCGTAAAGCTGGATACAAAACCTAATTATACTATCATAATACATGTGTATATGCCCACATCAAACGCAGAAGATGAAGAAATAGACAAACTGTATAGTGTATGACGTATTAAACAATTTGATAGGAGATATGAATGCAAATGTTGGTGAAGGAAAAGAAGGGACTATTGTTGGACAGTATGGGCTTGGAAGCAGAAATGAGGGAGGTGATAGATTAATTGAATTTTGCTCTAGAAATAATTTGATGATCACCAACACGCATTTCAAGCATCATAAAAGAAGACGCTACACCTGAAAAGCCCCGGGAGACAACAGAAAAATGCAGTTGAACTACATCTTAATAAAAAAAAGATTTAAAAACCAAGCAAAAATTGCAGAAGCTATCCAGGAACCGATATTAGTAGTAACCGCAACCCAGTTATAATGACTTGTGAGCTCAAATTCAAAGAGCTAACAGAAAGAAAACCGAAATGTATTGACCTAGGAAAACTTAAAACACAAAAGAAGAATTTAGACGATTGAAAAACGAGGTAATCAGAAAATGCAGAAGAGACAAGGAAAATTATCTGAATGAGATCTGCAAGGAGATTAATATTGAACTCAAAGTTAACAATTTAGACAGAGCATATGGGATGGTGAAACAATTCTTTGAAGAAAAGAAAAATAAAACATATGCAATTAAAGATAACAGAGGTGAACTAATATATGACGAAAAACAAATAGCAAAAAGATGAAAAGAATATCTCGAAAAACTCTATAGAGACGAAAACAGTTTTGAAGTGCTAGAATAAGAAGATGCAATCGATCAATAGAATATAGCAGACCCAATTTTAA
This sequence comes from Diogma glabrata, assembly GCA_963693315.1. Lineage (NCBI taxonomy): Eukaryota > Metazoa > Arthropoda > Insecta > Diptera > Cylindrotomidae > Diogma > Diogma glabrata. Next base: position 13,017,828 of record OY856186.1, read on the forward strand.
AAAGCTCTAACAGAAGAAAGGGTTTAGTTAAAGATTTTAAAGAATAAAAAAGCACCTGGTATTGATGATATACAAGCTGAACTACTCCAAAACTGTGGAGAGAAAACAAAGTCCATACTCTATTAAATGACTTGTAAAATGTATGATGAGGGAGAGATACCTGACGATTTCACCGAGTGTGTTATAATTACGATTGCAAAAAAAGCCAGAGCGCAAAGATGTGATCAGTTTAAAACTTTAAGCTTGGTATCTCATGCCTCTAAAATACTCACACGGAGAGTACTGAAAAGGATAGAAAGAAAGATTGAAAATACTTTGACAGATGACCAATTCGGATTCAGGAGGGGGAAACGAACGAGAGAGGCGATATTAAGTCTAAGTCAAGTAATAGAAAAAGGAACAGAAAAGGAAAAGCAACTTATATATCATTGGATCTGGAAAAAGTAAAATGGAACATAATGTTCAGAATGTTAAAAAGAATTGAAGTGACATACAAAGACAACAGAATAATTTACAGTTTATACAAAAAGGAAATAGGAGTTGTAAAATGTGGAGAAACCAAAGAAGAAACGGAAGAAGAATTATCTCCATACCTATTCAATTTATATGTACAGGAGGCAATTAACAATCTTAGAGACGAGAGTAGAGTGGGTATCAACATCTATGGAGAAATAATAGACATTAAGGTTTGCAGATGACATTGCCATTATAACCGAGAATGAAACAGACCTGAGAGTAATTCTAGAGAATATGAACAGAATAATGAGCAACGAATATATTATGAGAATAAACAAGAAGAAATCAAAGATCCTAGTCTGCAGCCAGAATACAGAACCCATCAGAACAAACGAGATTAAAATTGATGGGGAAATAATTAGAGTGAATGAATATAAATATCTAGGGAGTATAATAACAGAAAATGGAACCTGCAAGAGAGAAATAAAAAGTAGAATAGCTCAAGCCAAACAAGCATTTAATAAAAAGAAAAGTTTGTTTGCATCAAGAAACATAGATTTAAATATAAGAATAAGGCTGGTTAAAACTTATGTATGGAGTGTTGGACTATATGGAAGCGAAATGTGGACGATTGGAAAGAAGGAAGAAAACAGATTGCAAGCTTTCGAGGTTTGGAGTTGGCGAAGGATATTGAAAATAAATTGGATAGATCACATGACAAATGACGAAGCATTCAGAAGAATTGGAGAAGAAAGAAGTTTACTAGAACATTTGAAAAAGAGAAGACTGAATTTCATAGGACATGCCTTAAGACACAATGTGCTAATATCAAGAGTGATAGAAGGCATGATAGAGGGAAAAATCAAAAAACACAAGAGGCAGGCCCCACCCCTAGAATACATCAAACAAATTCAAAAAGATGTAAATGCAACATCCTATCATGATCTGAAGAGGAAAGCAGAGAATCGAGATGAATGGAGAGTTGGTTCAAACCAGCCGAATGGCTGCTGACTTTAAAAAAAAAAAGATTTCGATTATGGCTTCCAATGATGCAGCTCAATTCTGTAGCAGTGAAGCCGTGAAGTAATAAGTTTTTTAATGGGAAGTAATAAAGAAATTTTTAATACTTACCGTTTCACAGTTACAGAATTTGGTTCCCCGTAACGGTACTACCGTCAATACCAGTATGTGTCCTAAAATCTCATTTCGCTTTTACCGGTTTTAAGGCATTACCGAATTAAAGAAAAATTTAATATTTGCTTCCAGAAAATTTTTTATTAATTAATTAATATTATTCTTAAAAGTATTACATTCATGAGCCAAAAGTGAAATTCTTACACCCACTTTTTGGCATTTCTTGACGTTTTAGGACCTACTGATTCTAAAAAAGCAAAAAAAAATGTATGTCTGTCTGTTGGCCGGCCGTCCGGCCGTCATTACCTACACTGCAGGGAAAACCGCTGGAGGAATTTCAAAATTTTTTTTCTAAAAATAGGTATACTCAAGGGACAGGTCCGAAAGGACGCTGTGTTCAGTATCAGAAGTGTGTCAAAAAAATCATTATGTGTGTCAAAAATAGCAAATTTTCATATTTTTGGCTTAAAAAACGTTCATTTTAAGTGATTACGAGTAGGAACATTAAATTTGGAGAAATCTTGATCAAAGGGATTGGTATGTGAGATCACAAGCTAGTTTATTACATTATAAGTTTGTCAAAAAATGTTGTCAAGTGTGTCAAAAGAAAGATTTTTATTTATTTTTTTACCCAATTTTTTGGAAAAAAATAAAATTAATTATTTGTTTGAAATGAAATTTTATTATTATTATTGAGAATTATGGCATTATAAAAAAAATGATGTCAAGTGTGTCAAAAATTGATTTCATTTATTTTTTTAGCCAATTTTTTGGAAAAAAAATGAAGCTGTTTTTATGACGTATGTAATTAAAAATGAAATTGGACATGGAAATTTTTGAATTTGTTATTGTTTTTGAAATATTTTTGGAATTTTGGAAAAAGTTTGTATTTTTGATTTTGTAATGATTTTTGAAATATTTTTAGAATTTTGGAAAAAGTTTTAATTTTTGATTTTGTAAGATTTTTTGGAATATTTTTGGAATTTTGAAAAATGTTAAATTTTTATTATAATTTTTGGAATTTTATTATAATTTTTGGAATTTTGAAAAAAATTTCAATTTTTGATTTTGTAATAATTTTTGCAATATTTTTAGAATTTCGGAAAAAGTTTGAATTTTTAAGAATTTTTGGAATATTATTGGAATTTAGAAAAAGTTTAAATATTTGATTTTATTCTAATTTTTGAATATTTTTGGAATTTTGATAAAGTTTGATTTAATTTAATTTTTACAATATTTTTGGAATTTTGAAAGAAATATGAATTTGTGACTTTGTAATATTTTCTCGAAACGCTAAATGGAGAGGTTTTTAACAGTTTACTGAGTGTATCATCTCTTCACTAAATTATGTTAATTTATGATCTATTATAATTTTCCGGCAACGTATTGATGTTTCGTGTTGGTTTTGTAATAAATTTCTAAACAGAGATAAAAACATACTTGTACTTTAACAAAGAGTTATGTTTGATATACATCGCTGACCCAAACTAAAAACCATGTCCTCACAAAAGTTTTTTGCCGAAAACTATATCAAAATCCTTAACCCAGACCGAAGTCTTAATATCTCAGAGCTTGAGATTTCGGCCCCTCCATATTTATTTGTTTGAAATGAAATTTTATTATTATTATTGAGAATTGTGTCAAAAGTGTCAAGTGTGTCAAAAATGATTTCATTTATTTTTTAGCCAATTTTTTGGAAAAAAATGTAGCTGTTTTTATGACGTGTTTGTAATTGAAAATGAAATTGGACATGGAAATTTTTGATTTTGTAATAGTTTTTGAAATATTTTTGGAATTTTGGAAAAAGTTTGTATTTTTGATTTTGTTATAATTTTTGCAATATTTTTAGAATTTTGGAAAAAGTTTTAATTCTTGATTTTGTAAGAATTTTTGGAATATTTTTAGAATTTTGAAAAATGTTAAATTTTTGGTTTTATTATAATTTTTGGAATTTTGAAAAAAGTTTTAATTTTAATTTTGTAATAATTTTTGCATTATTTTTAAAATTTTGGAAAAGTTTGAATTTTTAAGAATTTTTGGAATATTATTGGAATTTAGAAAAAGTTTGAATATTTGATTTTATTCTAATTTTTGGAATATTTTTGGAATTCTGAAAAAAGTTTGATTTTATTTATTTTTACAATATTTTTGGAATTTTGAAAGAAATATGAATTTGTGATTTTGTAATATTTTCTCGACACGCTAAATGGAGAGGTTTTTGAGCAGTTTGCTGAGTGTATCATCTTTTCACTAAATTATGTTAATTTATAATCTGTTATAATTTTCTTATAGGTTAGTTTTGTAATAAATTTCTAAACAGAGATAAAAACATACTTGTACTTTAACAAAGAGTTATGTTTGATATACATCGCTGACCAAAACTAAAAACCATGTCTTCATAAAAGTTTTTTGCCGAAAACTATAACAAAATCCTTAACCCAGACCCAAGTCTTGATATCTCAGAGCTGTGAGATTTCAGCCCCTCCATATTTTTACATTAAATTTGTAGACAATACTTTGTGTGAATTCATAGAAAGGGGAATGTTTCTATTAACATCCTAACAACTTTATTTGTAGGCTGGTTTAGGTAAGGTTACACTGGCTGTCAGCATTACATAAGTGCAATACGACACACTTAGACCAAAATAGTTCCGTGGTGATACCACAGGATCTTTTTCCCCTACTCTAACCATTTGAAGCTTTTGATGAAGTATAGCGTTTCCCTGTTTTAAATTTACTCAGGTCGGTAAGACTTTTTAATTTATGCGTTTCAATATTAATTTGCCGTCATATGGGCCAATGCTGGTCACGTACCTATAAAAGTTGAAACTGTTAGGACGTACTCTTTATAAAAGTTTCCTCTTGCTTTATTTTTTATTTATTGAAATGTTTTTAAAGGCTTTTTGAAACAGCACTATTTTTTATAAAATTGTTTGTCACTATTTTTTTAAATGAAAATAATAATTAATTTTTTGCACGAGTCGTGTATAAAGTTCAATTCCCCTCCCTCATTTGCGGGACCGGATTGCATATTTTACTCCCTAGGGAGTAAAAAATAAGAAACCATGACAACAATGATATTTTTCATAGAAACAGACATTTTTTTACGATAAATTCAAAGAAATTTGTATAAAAACCGCTTACTAAGATGAACATTGAAAATTATAATTTTCATGATTACATGAATAGATTTAGTTTTTTATATCATAACTATATTGTGGTCGTGGAAAAAATAGTATATGGGGCATTTCATGCCAACTAAGGGTGAAAAAAAAATTGTGTCTCAAACTTTGGGAATAGGTAGTACTTTATGGGAATACAACTTACAAGTATCAAATTTTTTCAGATGTTTTGACTCACAACATGGCCGTCAGTGGCGCTTACAAAATTTGATTTTTCGCCTTGATCACAAGCTTGTGAATTTTGTAGGCAAATGGATGCGACTGAAAAAAAACCGGAAGAACATGATTTTGTTAGAATTTTGACCATAGATTACGATAAAAATATTTTCAAAAATTTTTGGGGTAGTTTTCACCCTTATTTTAAGGCTTAAAATTATAAAACCGAGATTTCGAGAAATCTGTCCCGATTTTTTCCAATTTTTTTTTTTAATTTTTGCTTTTAATTATTTCCTTACGATTAATTTTTGCTTTGTGATGGGCATCGACCAGAAACTGCCCCAAAACAAGACCCATAGGTAAAAAAAGGTGGTTTTAGCGTACATATTTTTTCATTCTGTGAGATAATCTCGATAGCGGTAGATCTTAAGCAAAAACTATCACATATACTTTCGATTTAGAATTTTATGTAGAACACGATGGTATTTTTGAAATTTCAAAATTGGACGATTTTAGAAAAGTTGGCTGCCATATTTGATCCGTCCTTTTGTTTTTTAAAAATTTAACTTTAGATTTGTAATTAGCAATTAGCAGAACAATCTAAGAATATACTATTTTTTTATCGTTTATTATATCACAGAATGAGAAAATACGCTAAAACCACATTTTTCCACCTTTGGGTCTTTTTTTGAGGTAGTTCTCGGTCGATGCCCATCACAAAACAAAAATTAATCACAAGGAAATAAAACAAAGAAAAAATTAAAAAAAAATTGAAAAAAATCGTGACATATTTCTCGAAATCTCGGTTGTAAAATTTTATCCCTTAAAATAGGGGTGAAAACTACTGTGAAAATATTTTAATCGTAATCTATGGTCAAAATTCTAACAAAATCATGTTTTTTTTCAGTCGCACCCATTTTCCTAGAAAATCCACAAGTTTGTGATCGAGGCAAAAAATGGAATTTTGTAAGCGCCACTGACGGTCATGGTGTGAGTCAAAACATCTGAAAAAATTTGATACTTGTATTCTCATAAAATATTACCTATTCCTAAAGATTGAGACAAACATTTTATTTTCATACTTAGTTGACGTGATACACCTTGGGAAAGAGCATGTCATCTCCCTCGGGAGAGCTTCGCCCCCGGGCTCCGAACACACCTCGGGAAAAAAGCATGCACTTCTCTCCTTGGTGCATAATCTACTATTAATTGTATTCTTTTAAATAATTGTAGTAAAATAAATATTAATAAAGTTTCTCATTTTAAATATTGTTGTTATATTTATTTTAATCAATTTTCAAACAAAAATGCACCAATAGTTCTATTTTCTGAAACATCGGTATTACCGGTAACGTGAGAAACTTATATCGGTATCACCGAGATTGGCAAAAACGAAAATTTTCGAAGCCATAATTTTGATAATTAGTTTTTACTTTAAAATTCTTTTTAGTCTCCTTATTAACTGGAATGAACTGTCTGAGATTTAAATCAAACATATCTATTTTTATCAAATACATCTAAGCAACCGAACCACACGGACGCTTATATTTTTCATCAATTTTATTTTTTTAATAATTTTTCATTAAAAAGGAAAATTATTAAGAAAAGTGCAACGATCGCTCCCCGGTGCACAAGGGTTAATACCAAATGATCTTTCATCCCTGGAAGCTAAACTATCATTTTTATGATCTTCTGGCTAATGCAAACTATTAACAGTTTCGGTGTCCTTTACGAAAACAAAAATTCAAGTTCGAATTCAAGATGTCAACCATCCAAGAAGCAATAATATTAGGATCGATTATCCGAATATGCCAAGAAGACGTTGAAGGAATTAGTAAAGAGAAGAGCATCTATCTGTCACGTTATTTACATGAAAATTCAATTGATGTGGCAGTCGTACAAGAAACACATACAGCAAATGAATCACAACTGAAAAACCGTGGACATATTGAAGGATATGATCTCATTGGAGCTACATACCATCCGCATTACAGCACTGCTACTTATGTGAAATCAAATATTGAAAACGTGACATTGATATCTACAAGCTCAAGGGAAATGATTTTTTTTTACAATCATTATCGAAATTGGCGGAAGAAAAATAGAAAATATTTATAAACATTATGGCCAATACATTATGGCCAACAGACCCAATTCAAACGGTAGATCATCCAGCAATATATATAGGTGACTTCAATAGTCACCATACTCAATGGAAATACTCACAGATTGATAATAATGGAAAGGCGCTTGTTGAATTGTATGAGAAAAATAGCCTACATTTAGTGTTTAACGCTAAAGACCGTGGAACATTTAAATCAACAAGATGGCAAAACGAATATAATCCAGATCTCTGCTTTGTCACGAAAAATTCAAACGGTTCACCCAAGCAAGGAGAAGTGTCGAACAAGATTTTCCACATAGCCAACATCGGCCAGTCATAGTCGAACAGGGATACCAAATTCCAATTATAAAATCAACACCACGCACACGTTGGAATTTTAATAAAACGAATTGGCAGTCATTTACCATAGATTTAGATAAAGTGACAGTCGAATTTAAATTTTCGTTATGAACACATCAAAGCGTTAATTGATTTTTTCTCTCTAAATTTTATTTGCAAAATTATTGTTAAAATTTAGTGTACATATTTATAATTAAAATGATTAAATATTTTATCCCAAGGGGTACATAGTATAGTAACTGAATATGTAAAACTAAATACATATTTTATAAAGATAAGTGATTTAGTTTCATAGAACCGGTATAAATATCGCACTTAGTAATTATATTTAAATAATTACAAAATAAAAACTTTACAATCATAATTCTAACGGCATTTTTGTTGTATTATATACAGTGATAATATTTTGTGTTTTTTTTTTGTTCGTTTTGTTTTTTTTTGTTAGCAAACGAACGGGGTACACTGGAAAGTAAAATTAAAAGGGCTTTATTTAATTTTGTTTTCTGTTAATAATACTAAAACAAAAATATTTCTTTTGAATTTTTAGATTTAAATATTATAATGGAAGATGAAGACGAAGAAAGTGAGGCAATCCCATTATTACAAATAGCCAATAATATTGCTGCAGAAAATGAATTACATAGGGTAAGGGTTTACCCGGATGCTTATAATGGACCTTTTTACGTGTATATGAGGGAAATGAATGTACCAATTAAATATACTAAAATTGCTAAATTACTTATAAACTCCTTTAAAGAAAACGGTATTGCAAGCATTATACAAGTCAGCCGATCCAAAGTTCGGGTTGAGCTTAAATCTAATGAAGCCGCAAATAGTTTCGTCAAAAGCCCACTTTTATTAGAATATAGAAAATATATACTTTCAGACTATGTTGAAGTCGCAGGGGTAATAGATATTTGTGATAAGGAAGATTTGAAAGATTCAGGTTTCTGGAATAGGAAAATTTAAAAATCCTGGATTAAAACATTCGAAGATCCTCGAAATATATCCTTTTCACAAAAAAATCTTAAACGACAATGGAACAGAAAAATTAATATATACTGGACGATCAAAAATCGTTTTTGCGGGAACTATTCTGCCTGACTATGTAGAAGTAAACAAATGGTTGATTCCAACTAAAATATTTAACCCTACGGCAATGTCTTGTGACAAATGTGGAAAATTTAATCACACGTCTAAAGTTCGCAAGAATAAATGCATAAAATGCAAAACGGAGCATGAAGATTTAACTTGTCCCCAAAAAAACAGTGAGTGTCCTTACTGCAAAGGCATTCACGTAAACCTTAGACAATGCCCATCGTTCTTAGCCATATCGCAAAAATTGGTTGAAAAAAATAAAAACAAAATAAAAACTACTTATGCCCAGGCAGCTGCTCAAGCCAACAAATTCCAGAGATTAAACGAGGAAAATCTTTCAGAAAACGTGCAGAGCCAATCTGAATTTCACTATTCAAATAAAAAAGCAAAAATAAGTAACTCAACTGCAAAACCCAAACACAACATAAAATTGAATGTCCCACAAAATGAAAAACATACTGGTAAGAAGAGAAAAATAGATCCCCTATCTGAAAGTGAGATCGACACTGAAGAAATACCGCCTGGTTTTCAAAGCGACTACCGCCCTCAAATTACATCAGTTATAAATGGTATTTGTGATGCATTTTCAATAGGTCCCCAATGGAAAACGATGCTCATAACTGTTATCGTGCCTATTATAGAACAGCTATTGCCCAATTTAAGCACTATTCTCCAATCATGTGCCCCACTCCTTTTTTCGCAATGTTAGTGAATGAGAGCACACAGTTGAATCTGCTTCAGTGGAATTGCCGAAGTATTGCTCCTAAAATAACTGAATTCGAACAACTTCTGTATGATAAAAATATTTCAGTTTTTTGCCTATCGGAAACGTGGCTCAAACCTACTATAGAATTTTCTATTAAAAATTATAATATTGAAAGACGCGATCGCTGCGACGGATATGGAGGCGTATGTATCGGTGTGCACAGACAGTTAAGATACAGGTTAGTCGAACTTCAAGCTTGTACAACTATGGAAATCTTAGGGATTAAACTTCAGACGGAAATAAGTAGTTTACCAGAAATTTATATTCTATCTATATTGTAATCTAATCAAACCAAAACAAAAACGACAACAGTGCATGGATAAAGAAGAACAACTACAATTACATAATATCATCAACCCGACGAAGTTAATTTCGTTTCTTTTGTTTTAATTACAAATTGATACTTTTTCCGTTCGTATAAAACTAATATTCATTCCTAATGTAACGTTCGACTGAATGAGAAGTAATAAATATAAATATTATAACGTGTTTCAATTTATTGTTTTTATTATTCTAAATTAATGTTAAGTTTGAGTAAGTTAATTTGTAAGTTAACATATCAGAAGTGGAATATCCTGAGATACGTCGTTTAATTTTGAGATAAATTACTTTTTCTAAATAAGTAAAAACGGAACGGTAGATATTGCATTTGTTTTAAGTTTTTCTTGTGAAATTTGTGTTTGTTTTAAAAAAAAATTAATTTTGGCAACGCTGTATAAAAATTAATTACGTGCTACGATTTTAAAAAAAAATAACGTTTTAACGATTTATATATATACAGATCATAAGAATTAGTTTAAAGTTTTATGCTATGTAAAAGGAAAACTAAATACAGTTATACATACTTTATTTGATTTGTGAAAAAAACGTATAAATGAAACAAAACATACTTCTAAAACGAGAAGTTTTGTTTGAATAACGAAAATATTAAACGGGTGACATTTTATTTTTAAACTAACGGAAGCCAAGCGTAACGTAAAACGTTTGATTGTAAAAACGAGCATTGATCTTTAATAAATAAACGGTAAATATAAATAAACGGTGATAATAAATAATAAATTAAAATATGTATAACGATTATACTAGAATGTCGGGAAATGATGGTGAAGAATTAAGTTTTATTACGGTGACTGATCGCAGGAACGACACTTTACAAACGACGATGCATTCGTATGCCGAAGCATCGGCTCCGAATAATGGTGACGTAACCTACGAACGTCGGCTTTTAGAACGTGAGCGTGAGTTATTAGATCGTGAACGTATACTTTTTCAACGTGAAATGAAATTATCTGCTACGCAAGTGTATCCAGAATATCAGAATAGAAAAACGATAAACTTATCTCCAAAAGATATTCTAGAAATTTTGCCGGAATTCGATCCAACGAAGTCGTATCTTCTGAATTCAGAGCAGTGGGTTACTAAAATTAATTCATTGATAAATATCTATACAATTGATCAGTCCTTAATTATGCTTGTTATTGGTGCAAAATTAAAAAATTCTGCAAAATTATGGTACAATGCGATAGAACCTAATTATTTAACGTGGACGGCATTTTCGGTAGAACTAATTCGCAATTTTAAACCATTTTTAAATGAAGCTGATATACACGAAAGACTCAGAGCTAAATTAAGGTTGAAAGATCAGGGTTTATTAGAGTATTTTTTTGAAATGCAATCAATAGGATTGAGACGCGTATCCGAAGATGCTTTAATTAGGTATATAATCCACGGGCTCAATGAATCGTGGTTGGTTACAGGACTGCGAAGTCAACAAATATTCACGTTGGAAGAATTACGAGATCGAATTGAATGGTACATCGCCACTCAGAAACCTATGGCTGTAAGCAGCTCAAAACCATTAAACAATAATTCTTCCTTAAATCTGGCAAATCCCAAGGAACCAGAATTTATTAAATTTGAAAAAAACAATACAGAGAAAACGTTCAAATGTTTTAATTGCAACGAGGATGGACATTATTCCATAAACTGCCCAAAGCCTCCTCGAAAAGAAAGATGTACTAAATGTTCTAAAGTTCATGCGGCATATCAGAAAGAGTGCAAAACGTTTACGGGAAGGATAACTGTTGCAAATAGAAAATCTTATACGAAGAACGCAATAGTAAATAACGCTGAACTGGTAGCTATTATTGATTGCGGTAGCGAAGGCTCGTTAATAACAACGGATGCCGCCAAGCTCACGAATCAGCCTCTCATACCATGTACCTTTAATATAAACGGGTTTGCTGGAGGAACTGTAAAAGCAAGTCAAAAGATATCCGCAGACGTTATAATTGATGATGCTCAGGCAAAAATTGATTTACTGGTTGTTGCGAATAGTCAAATTAATACGGATCTACTGGTTGGACAAAACTTCATTGATCAACCTGGTATGAAACTCGAGATTCAAAACGATCAGATCTCTTTTAAGATGATCTCACCCCACGAGTGTGAAATTTCAAACCATAAAACAATTCATTCCGAAATTAGGGCAAATCAAAACGAAATTGATTCGAACCAAAATGATATAACGGAATTTGTGGCAAATTCTAAGAATACCAACAGTGACGAGTCTATCAATAGTGACAAAGAAAACGAAGTAGATATATTATCAGATTATAGTTTAAATTGTTTACAGACTGATATTGAAACAAACGAAATTGTAACAGACGAAACCATGTCAGAATGCGAAAAAGAACAGTTATTTCACTTAATTCACGAATTCAAAGACTGTTTCGCGAGAAATCTTTGTGAAGTAGGTGTTTGTCGTGACGAAGAGATTGTTATTAATTTAACTACAGATAAACCTATCTATTATCAACCGTATAGACTTTCAGTCTTCCAACGCGAGAAGGTCAAATCTATGATAGATGAACTTCTTAAAAATAATATAATTAGAGAATCTCAATCTCCATACGCTAGTCCGATCGTTTTGGTAAAAAAGAAAAATAACGAGCAAAGAATGTGCATTGATTATCGACGTCTGAACGATATAACGGTCAAGAACCGCTATCCTCTGCCGATTATAGAGGATCAGCTACAAAGACTTGCTGGTGCCAAATACTTTACTGTATTAGATTTGGCATCCGGTTACTATCAAATTAAAGTAGGTAATGATTCGATTCCTAAAACTGCATTTATAACGCCAGATGGGCATTATGAATTCCTTCGGATGCCTTTCGGGCTAACAAATGCCCCTGCCGTATTTCAACGAGTTATGAACTCTATAGCTCGAGAATTAAAGGATGACATTATTGTCTACCTAGACGACATAATTATCCCAAGCAAAACCATAGCCGAAGGGTTGGGAAAATTACAACAGTTTTTATCGGTCTTATTGGATCGAGGGATGACATTAAAATTGCCGAAATGTAATTTTTTCAAGAAATCTGTTGATTTCTTAGGGCACGAAGTTAGTGAATTCGGCATTAAGCCAGGTAATTTCAAAACACAGGCAATAATGGATTTCCCAAAACCAACAGATCAACATCAAGTTCGACAATTTATTGGTCTGTCAAGCTATTTCAGAAAATTCATAAAGAACTTTTCTATCATTGCAGAGCCACTAACGCGGCTAACTAGAAAGAATACTGTCTTCAATTGGTCAGAAGAGCAAGATAATGCGTTTTTAACTTTAAAACAAAAATTGGGAAGCCGCGAAGTACTCACTCTATTTGATCCAACCTTGGATCACCAAGTCCTAACTGATGCAAGCTCAAAGGGTCTTGCAGGCATTTTGATACAAGCTGACCAACTGGGAGAAACTCGACCAGTAGCGTATTTTAGTAGAAAAACCACCGGAAATGAACGAAAACGACACTAAAATTCAAATGAACCTGTTACGGGAACAAGTTTCCAACCGAATAAAGGCAGACAGCGATAAACAAAAATTACGTTTTGATTCACATCATCGTAAGCCGCATAATTACATTGTAGGAGATCTTGTTTTCATTAAGTGGGAAGGTGGTCCAGCTACCGGAACTTCAAGAAAGTTACTACCAAAGTTTAGAGGGCCGTATGAGGTAGGAGCAGTAATCGGTAATGACCGATATAACGTGAAGGAATTAGGTGATAGTAGCAAGTACGTAGGAATCTACGCAAGTGACAGGCTAAAGCCTTGGTGTGCTTTAGTAAATTGTGAAGACGATGATGAGGACATCAACGAATCGCCAGATGGCCGAATGTAATCTAATCAAACCAAAACAAAAACGACAACAGTGCATGGATAAAGAAGAACAACTACAATTACATAATATCATCAACCCGACGAAGTTAATTTCGTTTCTTTTGTTTTAATTACAAATTGATACTTTTTCCGTTCGTATAAAACTAATATTCATTCCTAATGTAACGTTCGACTGAATGAGAAGTAATAAATATAAATATTATAACGTGTTTCAATTTATTGTTTTTATTATTCTAAATTAATGTTAAGTTTGAGTAAGTTAATTTGTAAGTTAACAATATATATACCACCAGCTATACATTTTAATCCTATTGAACTAACTCGTGTTATTAGCCGACTAGAAAAACCACAACGAGATGCCGCCGAACTTCAATCTAATCATGCCCATAACCCAATCCTCAAAAGTAATGTGGCTAGGACCCTCAATCTAGATTTTATTCAACTAGATAATGAAAGATCCCATCAAGAAACAGATTTAGATAAACAAAACTGTTTGACGAGTGTTGTAACTCCAGAAATGATTGGCTCTTGCTCTCCAATAACATCAGTTGCAGCAGTAGAGACCTTCCGGGAATATAACGGACCAACCGTTAGTTCACGAGATAGTGTACTCTCTCAAAGTAACAACTCCAGTGAAAAACCCCTCCGGATATCTCGTTGTAACCCAGCGAAATATGGGGAGATGGGTGCGATTTCAACAAAGTCCTTTATTCCCCTGCGGCCAAGCCGAAGTGCCGATACCATAGAGGCTAGGTCAGCAGATTCCATTCTCAAAAAACCTGTTGCTAAAACTTTAACCTCACTTGAATATAGCGGACCAACCGTTAGTTCAAGTGATTTGAAAATCTGGACAAATAGCAATCCTCATGAAACTACCTCTCGAACATCTCGATATAAAGCATCGAAATGTACGAAGATGGATAAGATTTCAATAGATCCTTTCATACCACTACAATCAAACAGGGGAGATGAAACTACCTCCGTTTGTCAGATTGTAGGTTCCTACCCAACCAATTTACAGATCAAAAATCATCCATATGTTAACCACACAATCATTTCTGGATCAAAACAAAGTCAAACAAGCAATGTAAATCAGAATATTCTAACAACAACAGCACAATCGTCAAGTAGCAAAATACCACTTCTGATAATGGGAGATTTTAATGCTCATAGCAACGTCTGGGGCAGTAATCATGAAAATGGCAGAGGTTTGGAATTAGTGAAAATTCTAGATCAGTTTAATCTAGTATGTCTGAATAATGGATCAGCTACCCGCATAGCAGCGCCTCCATACCGAAGCAGTTCCACAGATTTAACTTTTTGCTCTCATCATTTAGCACTTATGCCTTTTAATTGGCAAATAACAGAAGATCCATTGGGTAGTGACCATCTTCCTATTATTCTTTCACATCAAAACATTAATCGAATCCCAAACAATCCTGGTTATCAGTTTGATCTGTCGAAAAACATCGATTGGGATCGTTACCAGAAAAACATTTCTGGAACAGCAACTGAATGGTGTAAATTAGAAATAACATTAGAAGAACAAATGACGTTGCTCGTTGAAGGTATTATTTCAAGTGCTATTAGCGCAAATACGAAACAGGCTGATAATAGATTTTTAAATAGAAGACCTAACAAGTGGTGGGATCGTGAACTTACAATCGCAAAAAACAAGAAAAAAACTTTAGACGCTTTGGAACTCCTAATGCTTATGCTACCTACCGACGGTTAGAAGATGAGTTCAAATTTCTCTGCAATGAAAAAAAACGGAAAAGTTGGCAGACCTTCTGTGGTTCCCTAAGTAACCAATCGTCGTTATCGGATGTCTGGCGAATGGCGAAACGTTTTAAGAATCCTGCTACGACTACAATAACGGCAGGTGCTTTAAATGAATCGTTGCTTTTGGACTTTGCCAAAAAGCTAGCACCAGACTTTGTACCAAACGAGATAAATTTCAACAATTATAAAACCGGCTCCTCAAACGAGTGGCTCTCAGCTCCGTTTAACAAATCGGAACTGGAGCATGCAGTAAACCTCTGTAACAACACCTCTCCAGGGTTAGACAGCATTAAAGCCGTGCTTCTAAAAAAACTACCACCAGCTTGTAAAAACGAATTGCTTAATTTCTATAATAGATGTTTTACTGAGAGTCACTGTCCCACATCATGGTATGAAACCAAAATTATAACTGTTCCCAAACCAAATAAGAATCCAAATGATATAAACTCATACCGTCCAATTAGTTTGTTTTCTTGTATAAGGAAAGTTTTCGAAAAAATGATATTACTACGCTTGGAATATTGGGCTGAAAAGCACCAGATTATATCGAGCACTCAATTTGGATTTCGAAAAGGTAAGAGTACCCGAGATAGCCTAGCAATAATAACAACGGATATTAATGCAGCTTTCTGTCAAAAAGAAGAATGCATTGCCTGCTTCTTAGACATATCAGGTGCATATGACAATGTCAAAATTGACATACTGTGCGAAAAACTATTGACTATGGGTGTTCCATTGAAGATGGTAAAAATGTTGTGGCAGTTGCTAAAACAGAAAAAAATGTATTTTTACGTAAAAAACGAAGCAAAAATGGTTCGAACTGGGTATCAAGGTTTACCACAAGGGTCTGTATTAAGCCCTTTTCTGTACAACATATATACTTCGGGTATTGATACTGTGCTACAAAACGGGTGTCAAATCTTACAATACGCAGATGACGTAGCCATTTACTGTTCCTCCAAACACATAAATCAAGCAGAAAACATAGTTCAGAGATCTCTAGTAAATCTTGAACTATTTTTCAATAGCTTGGGACTAAATCTCAATAGCAATAAGACCCAATGTATTGTGTTCTCAAGAAAACATTCCAGTTTTCAATCAAATTTAAAACTATCCGGGGTGAAGTTAAAACAAACTGAAGTTATAAAATACCTGGGAATAACATTCCAACGAAAACTGAACTGGACTGCTCATGTGACAGAAGTTGTCTCTAAATGCAAGAAGCGTTTTAACTTTCTAAGGAGTATTTGTGGTGTCAAATGGGGAGAACACCCAGAAACACTTCTCATTTTATACAAGTGCTTCATAAGACCAGTTTTGGAGTAGGGATGTGTTAGTTTTTCAGTAATGCCCAAAACTCTGCTAATTAAATTAGAACGAGTGCAATGGTCAGCCCTACGAATATGCTTAGGTCTGATGCCATCCACCCACACAGCTACGTTAGAAGTTCTCAGTGGCGTTCCACCAATAGATATTTGATTCAATCTATTAAACTATCGATTCCTCATTGGATATCTATTTCAAGAAAATCAACACTTGATAACAAAACTGAGCAATCTTCATACGATCACAAATACTATGAAAGTACTTCCAATAGTCACCGAAGTCATAGAAACAATTGGTAATGTTCAACACGAAAACGTTTATGAATTTGACTTCGAGTCTTTGTACTACATTCCCAAAATAAGCGAATTGGTAAGGACAGATATAATGAACAAAGCTCAAACTAATTCGTTAATTGCCCAAAAATCCTTTCTTCGTAGCATAAAGGACTATGAACCAAATCAGGTACTGTACACTGACGGATCCAAAAACACAAACTCTTATGGGATAGGTATCTATCAACCTAAAGATAACGAGTTAATGTTTAGACTTAGAGAGCCCAATAATATATATACCACCGAACTTACTGCCATTTATATTGCGGGTAAGAGCATTGAAGCGCAGGACCCAGGAAAATACATGATTGTTACTGACAGTCTAAGTTGCATCACAGCTCTACAAAACTATAGAGCTCCACATAAATCCAATAATCGGCTTATCGAATGTAGAGATATATTTTACCGACTGGAACAAAAAGGTTTTGACATAACATTGATGTGGATACCATCGCATATGGGCATTGATGGAAACGAAAAAGCAGACTTACTTGCAAAGAACGCTACTCAATCTGAATATCTCGATTTGCCGATAAGTTCTTCTAATTACAGGTACCTAGCAAAGGTCTTCGGGTTATCGAAATGGCAACAAAAATGGGACAAAGATGAAATGGGACGGTTTACATACTCAATCCAACCAAAAGTATCCTGGGAGCCATGGACTAAAAATATTCAAGAAAATCGAGAGTTTTTGGTCACTTTTGGAAGAATCACAGCCAACCACTACGCCCTCAATTCACACTTGGAAAGAGTGAATATAATTCAAGATGCCAAATGCAGCTGTACGTTGAGCTACGAAACAGTAGACCATATTTTATGGCAGTGTGTATTTTTACAGGAGGAAAGAGCTAAATTTTACAAAGACTCCAAACACAAACATCTCTTTGGTTGCTGTATCAGAGATATAATTGCTTGTCAACAATTTGCATTTTGCAAGGAAATCTTTATGTTCCTTAAAAAATGTAATATTAATATTTAACGTAAACAGATACTTTAAGCCACATACTACCACTTGTATACATTGTAGATTAATTTAAAAGAAAATCAATAGCTGCTCTCTGCTTCCTGATTGTTTTGATTGGGCTTACATAAATAAAAGAGTAACAATACATACTGTACATTAATTTTGCAATCAAATAAATATAGAACGGATCTGTAATGGTTTTACCAGCGATCCTAATAAAAAAAAAAAAAAAAAAAAAAAATAGATAAAGTGACACGCTGGATACCACCAGATATTACGAATTATTCTCGATTTCTAAATGCGGTCACTTCCACTGCAAAGAAATTCATCCCGAGAGGCTTTCGAAAAATATCTGTTCCTGGCTGGAACGCTGAATCGTCTATACAAAGAATTTTTGGATTCTGGCCAATCTGAAATCGCATAAGATTTTATTTATAGCCTAAATTTGAATCGAAAAGAAAAATGGATGAATACCGTAGAAAAGATGGATTTTCGAAAATCAAGTCGTAAAGCGTGGAGTATTCTCAGAAAGCTTGAAGCTAGCACAATGCCTATCATAAATAAACCAAATATAGCCCCAAGAATCATAGAAAGAAGGATTGTCGAAATGGCAAGAGCCCTATCAGATAAATCTTTTTCAAAAAATATCAGACACGAACTGCGAACTATGAAACAAATCGCATCATCAAATTCTGAGTATTCACAACCATTCAATGAATCGGAAATCAATACCGCCATTTCATCAATTAAAATAGGCAAAGCAGCTGGAATCGATGGTATTTATTACGAGATGATAAAGAATTTTTGGACGAACGTGAAATGATGGCTCTGTAAGTTTTATTCAAACATCTTAGATTCTGGTATCCTGCCGGTAGAATTCAAAGAAACAAAAGTAATCGCTATTCTCAAATCCGGAAAAGCGAATGATCTTCCTGAAAGCTATCGTCCCATAGCACTTATGAGCTGCTGTTTGAAGCTTTTAGAAAGAATGATCTACAACCGTATCAGTAATAAAATCTTCGAACACATTAACCTAGAGCAAGCTGGCTTTCGACAAGTAAGAAGCTGTGAAGATCAAGTGCTTGCACTTACTTCCTTCATTGAAAATGGATTACAGAAACTGTTAAAAACAGCATGTGTCCTGATAGACCTAACAGCTGCCTATGTCACTGTATTGAGAGAAAGACTAATCTACAAACTTATAAAAGTGATTCCATGCCGCAAGACTTGTGCTCTCATAAACAACATGTTAAGCTATAGACTCTTCTCAGTACATTTGGAAGATAAAATCAGCAATAAACACAAATTGTCTAACGGCTTAGCACAAGGATCTGTACTGGCTTTATTACTATTTAGTCTATACATAAGCGACTTGTCCGAAACAGCATCTAGAAAATTTGGCTATGCTGATGACTGGACGCTTGAAGTACAACATAATTTAATGGAAATCACTCAAGAACTCTTGAATTCTGATCTCATCATCATTGGTCAAAATCTAAAATAATAGCGACTGACTCCAAATTTGACCAAAACGGAAGTGAGCTGTTTCCATCTCAATAACAAATTAGCAAAGGCCGAACTGAAAGTAATTTTTAATGGAAAAGTCCTAAAACACAATCATTGTCCAAAACTTTTCGGAGCTCATTTAGACCGACCACTAACTTATAATCAACACCTCACAAAAACTTCTGCGAAACTGCGAACAAGAAATAATCTAATTCAGAAATTAACGGCCACTTCATGGGGAGCCTTCATTGGGTGTTGAGAACAAGTGTACTCGGTTTAGTATACCCAACGGCAGAATACTGCGCATCTGTCTGGCTGAATAGTGCCCATACTGACATTGATGTTCAATTGAATGAATCAATGCGATTAATAACAGGAATAATTCAATCAACTCTGTTACACTGGCTACCGGTACTGTCAAATATAGCTCCACCACATTTACGACGTCAACTAGTACTATTTAGAGAATACCGGAAAATTAAGAGCAACCCGGAATTACCAATTCATGCTGACTTTAACATTAATTTTCCATCAAGACTAAAATCCAGACGTTCACCATTACTAAATTCTCAATCATTCCATATAAACAACTTCACTATTAACGACAAATGGTTAGAAGACTGGAAAAATACTGCACCTATCCAATGACAACCAATGAAAGAAAACAACAGAAATGAATATCCATCTGGATTCGACCTTCCAAGGAATTTATGGTGTACTTTGAACAGAATACGAACGAATCATGGGAAATGCAACGATTCTTTTCATAAGTGGGGCTTAATCGATTCACCTGAATGCGAATGCAATTACATAAAACAAACGATCAACCATATTGTCTTCGAATGCCCGTTATACTCTTATGGCGGTGATATACTTGAATTCATACAACTATCTGATAATGCTATCACCTGGATGGAACAATTGAACTTACGAATTTGAAATCTGTATTGGATAAAATAATTTTTTTTTTGCAATCCATACGATAAATAAATAAATAAATCAAATATATCCATTTGTACTTTTCGTTTCTCTGAATCTGTGTTCTGAGTTCTTTTGAGTTTACTCGGAGTCTGTGTACATGTGTACCGCTACACATGTAAAGACAACGATCTTTTTACATTCAACTTGAAAAAGATATTATCAAATTGGTGGAAACTATTCGATGTTGAAAAAAATATCGATGCAGGGTGCCCATATTTTACATCGAATAAAAACATCGATGTATTTTTTAAGTGGACACCGCTAATTGCAACAAATAATCAGTGGAACTAGTTAAATAACTTATTGAATGATTATTAAAAGCTTGAGAACTACTATGCCAATCTTCAAAGTATGTAAGATTGTATGAACCAAATTCAACAAAAAGTAGTTGCAGTTTCTTAATGTAAAGTAAACCGCAGAATTCAAGTATTTTTGTGTTTTTCAAATCCAGTCTGATTCATTACAACTGCTGCCTGAATGCTGATGTCATTTATTTTTATTTCTAGCATTTTTAAGGGTAATTCTAAACATTTCTGTTTTCGAATTTTTTTCCCATCGCCATAAAATATTCAATAATCATAAATCAAAGATTATTGTCAACAATTCAAGCTATTTCGTCAAGCAAATTTAACACACCAATACAAAACATATATGCATTTTTTTTACTTAATTAAAAAAAGATTATTCAACATTTCCATTAGAATTCTTAATATCTTATTTATCTTTTCAATTTTATCTTAAAAATCTACATCCAATGTTTTATTAAGATCAATATCACTAATTAATTCTTAGGTGGTCGACCGCATGCATATCACTTAACCAAAATTCCCAACATAAGAACAAAATTCCAAATAAATTAAAAACCAATATCATATCTAATTAATACGTTTCAGTTTAAGAATAACAACAACACAATCACGATAAGCATCTTTCAAAAAAAAACAACACAAAATAACACCAATTTTTTTTTTTAAATTTTAATTAAGGAAAAAAATTTTGTAATTAGGAAAAAACAATTTCAAAGAATTTCCACTTTCATGTAAATGAATATCACTTTAACCCATCATCGCCGAGCGAAATAACTTTACGTTTCTTTATATTTTGAATTCATTAAAAATGTTTTTTAAATGTTTGAATTTTAAGAGTCGAATGTTAAATATATAAAAATCAGTTTATTTATTGTGAATTTGTTTTTGTATTTTAATTTTTTTTTTTAAATAAGAAAACATTAAAAACTAAAAGAAACAAGGTGTTCTTGAAAAATTGAATTTTTGTTTTAAAAATGTGTGAAGGTGAGGAGAAATGTAATTAGCTTAGTCCGTGTTGGTTGTAACCTTACAACAGATTATAAATAAAAGTTTACTTATTTTCTGTTGAGGCTGCTGTTAGTAATACTAATCACAATGGGATAGTGTAACACTGTAAATCGCCTTTTCTGTTTATTAAACAAGGACTCAATAGACTAATAGTCTAAATCTTTAAATTTTATTTAAGAAAAAAACCAATGTCTGAGTGAGTGGATCTTTGCCAAACAAAAAATGTATAGGAAACCCTCGTATGCTTGTTTTATTCCTTTTCAAGATGATGTTTTATTTGAAGTAAAACAGAAAATTTCTTATTGAATCTTTTTACACAGAAACCGTGATTTATATAAACAAAACATGAAATAGACAAAAACAAATATGTAAAGTTTTCTTGTTGTTATAAAGTAGTTTTGTAGAGTGATTTTTTGGATTGTGAAGTATTTGTTTATTTTAAAGTTGTTTTGTTGTTGTTATTAAAAAAAAAATTGATTGTTATTTAATAATAGTTAAGGGTTTTGGATTACCTATAAAAGTACAAGTTTATGAAATTATAAGGCAAATCCACTTTCGTCGGTCGGTGGTGCATTCAAGTTACCTCAAAGTTCGATTAAGAACGAAGACTGTTATATTCGAATAGACGTGATTTTGTTGTATAATTAAAAGAAGAGCGAAACGGTCAAGTGCTACCGTTTTTCAAAAATTGATTTTTTGATATATGAAAATTGTTTTAATTCAATTTACAGTATTTTCTCTAATTCAACTTATTGAACTGTATCTTATTTACTAGAAAAATTTATGCTTGCTCAGGGCATTATATGAAACGTTTTTTTCAGCATTTGAGCGCTGTTTTTGAACTACCTAAAACTAAAACTAATTTATTTACATATTTACAGGGAACAATAAAATATTGTACTAATTTAGATTGGTTGGTGTACGCCTATTCAGATCACGGAGCACGAAGCCAGGGTGTGGACTTTAACCTCTCAAGCGATTGGTATTTTTCGATTCGTAGAATTTATTAAGATTTAGGCAGTTATTAGCTTGCAAAGACACGAGAGATTCTGTGTTTATTAAACTGATCGGTGACACGTAGTAGGTACCGTTATCCAGTGGAGTTGTGACATTGTCGTGGTAAATGCTCCTCATAAGAGGGTTGGGGTGATGTTGTAGTCTTTTTAGTCTAGGACGGCTAGATTGTAAGAGTATTGAAGAATAGGGGTTATTCCCGAATCTTTATAAATAATCTTGTTGTGTATATATTTTTTATTTTTCTTTCTAAATTTGGAGAGACAATGTCTGATGATTTTTCTTTCGAAGACAAGGAGTTCCTTAGCTACTGTGGGACTAATTGTGAGCCAGATAGGGTAAGCGTAAGTTAAAATAGGTCTTATTAATGTTTTATATACAAGAAGCTTAGTTTTGCTTTCAACATTGTTAGATGACAGAATTGGTTTTAGCAGCGCGGCTGCACCTTTAGCTTTGTTTATAGTGGCTCTCATATGTTGATTGAAACAGTTTTGTTTTGGATATTAACACCTAGATATTTGATCTTATCGACGGTTTTGATTTCGCTATTATTGATTTGGAGAGCTAATTGTTTACATTCTCGTACAGCTAGATGGTGTCCTCTTCCACTTGAGTTTCTAAAGCAAATTAATTGGCATTTTTCGACATTAATATTTATTCCCCAGGTTTTGTAGAATTTTTGTATGAATGTAATGTGTTTTAAGATCTTATCTAATGCAAGATGTGGTCTTTCGTCTTGTGCGAAAACTATAGTGTCATCAGCATAAAGAACTGTTTTGGAGTTATTGGACAATCTAGTTGGAATGTCATGAATATAAGTGTTAAATAACCAGGGTCCAAGTATGGATCCTTGCAGAACTCCTGAATTCACTGGTATTGTGTTAGATTTCTGATTATCAATTTCAATAAAAAGTTTTCTATTTGTGAGGAAACTCACTCATTATAATGCGGACTAAGTAAGGCGGGGTGTTGGCCCTGTGCAGTTTGTACATGTGACCTTTCGGCCATGTGAGGTCAAAAGCTTTTTCGAGGTCTAAAGTGCAAGAGACTGTGCATTTTCTGTTGTTTAGTCCTTTGACGAATTTGTCATGGAGATATAAGAGCGCATGCTCTGTAGAGTGTGCTTTCCTGAATCCGAACTGTTCATCAGGGATGATATCAAAATTATCAAAGCAATATAAACATTATTATTTTTTCCAGAATTTTTCCCATATTTGAGAGCATCGAAATTGGCCTGAAGTCTCTGATGTCGTGTGACGCGTTAGTTTTAGGGATAGGTATAAGTTTCGCTATCTTCCATGCATTGGGAAAGAAACCGTTATTCAAACAGTTGTTTATAATGATCGTTAGGGGCTCTGCCAGTTGTTTAACCCCTTTCCTGATGAAGTAGTTTGAAATATTGTCCGGTCCCATCGATTTTTTATTGTTTAGGGCTTTTATTGTGTCCGACGTAATCTTTGTATTACAGAAGAGTTCTAGATTATCCGGATTCAGCGCAGAGTTTTGTTGAGAGAATTCCGTCAATTCTTTTTCGTTGTCTCTTGAGATGTTATTTCATAAATTTATGACCTCATTTGTTGTGTTTAGATTATAAGTTGGGATTTTTTCCTTATATATTTCCTTGTAGAATTCGGCAAACGCGTTTAGTTTTTCGTTTAGGTCGATATAGATGTTATCACCTCTTTTGATTGGGTCTCTTGATAGATTTATTTTGTCGCATTTCCTTCCGGTAATCTTATTAATTTCCTTAAAAACTCGAGGCGAAGGTTTGATGGCCTCGAGTCTTCGTCTGAAGTTAGTATTTAGTTCACTCGAAATTTTGTTTTTTAGGCAGGTATTGAGACAATCGATTCTCGCTTTGAGTTCTTTGTACTCGGCATTGATTTTGTTTTTGTGTTTGCTAAATATCCTCTTTAGCTTGGTGGACCAGATTTGTTTTAATTTGAGCATCTTCTGTGCAACTTCAGATAGATTGGTGTACTTTAAATCCTTAGGTCTCATTTGTTTGGCATGTTTAAGATTTGTGTTAATAATTGCTACGTTGATCTCATTAATAGTTTTTTCAATTTCGTCGTTAGATAAATTCCTCGAGTGAGATATATTTAAGTTCGTGAGGGCAAAGCTTAGGTCAGATTTGTATGTATCCCAGTTTGTTTGTTTGAAAGATAAAATGTGGTTCTTAGTGTTTGTTAACGGGTTAAAATTTTTAATTGTTATGTTTAGTTGTATTGCAAAATGGTCAGATATTTCTGGTAAAGTAGAGCACTTATAGTTTAATTGATTGTCTGTTTTATGAAGACTATTGGACGATATTAAGAACATATCAATGAAGGAACCCGATCTCGGGAACGTTGGGTCCGGTGGGTTTACAATTTCGAAGTTCATCCAGTCTGGTTCCTCAAGTATATTTGATAATTGATTGCCATTCACGTTATTTACGCTATCTCCCCATCTTTTGTTTCTGGCATTGAAGTCCCCTCCAATGATTACCTCGTCTTTATTCTGACATAAATTCAAAATGTTATCTAGGTCATGTTTCATACATTGACCAAGGTTACTGGGGATATAGATGGCCCCTATTATCAGAGAGCGATTTCTCTTTTGAGCATCTATGTAATTTATGTCTATAAAGGTTGCCGATATTGACAGGCTCTCGAATGGAATAATTTTGAACTTTATGTTCTCTTTTATAAATATTGCTGTGCCTACATTTTTATCTTGTCTGATGATGTTGAAATTTTCGAGGTGTAGCTTGTGTCTGCCATTAAGGTGGGTTTCTGAGATTAGAGCTGCAGTCGGGTTGATGTGTTTAATTGTTTCAAAAAGTTGAAGGCGTTTGTGGTTGGATATTATTGAGTTGGCGTTCAAAGCTAAAATTGAAATATTGTTACAGCTCATATTTATTTTTGGGTAAGAGAAATGATGAATTGTAGGTATTCAGCTGTTTTTTGACCTTTGTTTTCGATTCTCATGTAATTCGGCCAGAATTGGTTGATTTTATCTAACAAAGTACCAAGAGGCATGTTGAATAATTGGTTGGACTCATTAAAGAAGTCTGAAATGTAGTTTTCGCTGTTGTCAGGGTTTTTATCTCTATTTGGGTTGATAACATCTGCGAATGATCTGTTTGGCGTTGTGAAGTTGTTTATGGTCCTAAGGACGCTTTCCTTTCTAGCGTTTAGGAGGTCTCTTACCTTTCCTTTCTTTATATCCCGGTTGTTCTTGAATTTAATAAATGCTTCACATCCTCGGTAGTTTGCCGGGTGACCTTCTTTGCCGCAGTTTATGCAGGCAGCCGGTTTATTTTCTTGGTTTCCCTTTTTTCTTGCACATTGGCCTGCTTCATGGTTATCTCCACATTTCACACATCTCTTGTTGAATGCACAGTTTTGGCTTATATGCCCAAATCTTTGGCACCTGAAGCATTGTATGATTTCTGTTTTTTTAGTTTCTCGAAATGAATCCTCTGGTGAAACAGGTATTTAATGTTTAACAATTCACTGAGGTTTTGACCTGTTTCGAGCTGTAAGGTGTACATATTCAGTTGTGTGTTGTCTTTTTGTATAGGGAGTTGTAAATTGTTGAATTTTAGAGAACTTTATGTTCGGACATTCTGCCAATAATTCATTTTTTATCTCCTCCTCTGTATATCCGCCACTTATTCCTTTAAGTAGTAGTATCTCCTTTCTCAGTTCTTTAGGCGTGAACGTAAAAGCGCCCGCTTTTCGGTCTTTAAAAAAATTAATTGTCTTTGCGTGGATATCTACCGAATCTAGAAATACTTTTAATTTACCATAACCCGTGTTATGGATTTTTATATTAACTTCGTTCGAGAAATTTTTTATTAAACCCAAAATAGATTTGGCTCTTGCTCCGTTGGTATGAATAGGTGGACACTAATTAATTTTTTGCTTTAATTGATTTGCCAAATTGGTTCTATTGTTTAGATTATTGGTGAAATTTACGTTAGAATTTGCATTCGAATTGTCAATAAGATTTTCATTATTTAAGGTTAAGTTAGTAGGGTTAGGGTTAATATAATTCAATTTCTTATTATTTAATTCAGGAAAATTATTATTGCAACAAGTATAATTTATAACATTAATTATAAATAATCTATAATAACAAGAATTTAGATTGGAGAGTGCAGAGGACTTTATGGACTGGGAACATAAATACAATTTAATCATTATCTTATTATACTAATAAATTAGATGAATAACAGGTTTCCGACTGGAGATTGCAGGCGAGAAATTTTAGATACGGGATTGCTGATTGGCGATTGCAGATTATATGTATAAGTGTTTGTCCTTGTGATTGTCTCGTAAAAGTAGTAGCTAGATACGATTTGCCAGGTGTCTGTAACCGGGTCGTTCACTCCTAACTTATAATTACCTACCTATCCTTACCTATTGTTATATGTAAAACGGCTGTAGGAAGTGGCCCGGCCGTAAGCCGGGAGTCTCGCCTAGTGCTTGGTCCTACAGTCCAATCAATCAATCAATCAATCAATCAATAATTAAAAGAAGAGCGAAACGGAGAGCTGGAATGCAGAGTTTTTTTTTGTTCTCAACTGTCCTTACACACCAATTTTCATCGAAATCAAGAGTTTACAATTTTATTTTGTTCCAGCACTCATTTCACTCCTTAAAATATTTCTCATAAATTAAAATGTTTATAATTTCAATATCGTTCTTCCTCGAAGAGTAGAATATTTAATTTTTTCGATTTCACTCCTTTGGATTTTTAATTTAGTTTCTTTCATCCATTCGTTTAATTTCTTTCATCCTTTCATTTAATATATTTTTATAACAATCAATACGTGCAAAATTGAACAAAACATTTACAGTAATCTTTTATTTTTTACGTTACAAAAAATCAATTTTGAAGAAAAACATAAATCTCTAAATACCTATTTCATGTTAGGAGTAAGAACGAAATTTTATTATTTTCACACCTCTTTATTTTGTAGTGTTATATTTACTTCACCACAATTTTAAACTGTGTGAAGTAATGCAATCTATCGTGAAAAAAAAATCTTACATACCCAAATTTTATTTTTTCTTTTGTTTTGAACCATCCTCTATCTAAATAGTCAAAAAAAATTTGGTGTACGTCAGGGTGTGCGTGGGTGGGTGGGTGGTTGATTTTTCTGCATAGGATGTTGATGAAACTTTGGCAAATGATACAGGTTCACTTGAAAATGGAAAATCTGGATTCATTTCAAATTTGGACAAAATGACGGGGGGTCTCCCGAACACCTCTAAGTTTAAATCTTGAATAACTTCTGATCCCGGACTATGATCTTATTGAAACTTAGTATATAAGGTTTTAGTACTGTTTTCAATATTTCTGCATCCCAACTTCCGGTTTGTCACTTCCGATTAAAAAGTTTTTTTTTCAAGTGTTTATCCCTACTGTAGC
Organism: Diogma glabrata; assembly: GCA_963693315.1. Lineage (NCBI taxonomy): Eukaryota > Metazoa > Arthropoda > Insecta > Diptera > Cylindrotomidae > Diogma > Diogma glabrata. The sequence goes on from OY856186.1 coordinate 13,045,912, forward strand.
CTACAATTACCGATGAAAATCATGAAACGTTGGTAAAAGCTTTTAAACAACATGAGAAATATTTTATCAGCTTTTGGAGCACATTGGATAAAGGGTTTGGGGGTCCACCATACAACAGGTGGTTTTTTCCACAAAGTTTTTATGTTTGTTGGGAGCATAAAACATTCATTCGTGAATAAATTTTGATGACACTTTGGAAAAAGATGCAAAGATGTATGACAAGGAACTGATTAGTTTTTGAGCGATAGTGAACAATATGGTGTGGGGTCCCTGGAGCACCTGTTTTTTTGAAAGCTCTATAACATCTGTACCTGATAATCGAATTAGATGAAACTTGGTACATGAGCATGTAGTACGGTTTACAATAGTTCTACATCCCAACATCCGGTTTTTCACTTCCGGTAAAAAAATTTTTGTTGTACTTTTTTGAAGTTTTTTCAGTGTTTTTATGCACACTACAGCCTACAATAATGAAGTAATTATGATGAAACTTATGGAATAGGGTTCCAATTAGTGTGAGAAGATGATTATCATCTTTTGGGACACATTGATCAAAGTGGTAGGGGTCTACCATACAAATGTTGACTTTTCACACTTTGTTTTTTAAGTTTGTTGCGAGCATACAGACTTCATTCATTAATTTATTTTAATGACACTTTGAAAAAAAAATGGAGACTTAAGTAACAAAGAACTGATTAGTTTTTGGATAATATTGGAATAAGTGGTGAGGGTCCTCCCGAACACCTGTTTAAAGTGTCACACTTTTTTCAATGTTTGTTGGGAGCACACTGCATTCGTTCATGAACGAATTTTGATGACACTTTGGAAAAAGATCCAAACATGTATGGCAAGGAGTTGATTAGTTTTTAAGCAATAGTCAACAAAGTGGTGGGGTGGGTGTTGTCCCATATACCTGTTTTTTTTTAAAGCTCAATAACATCTGTACCTGATAATCGAATTGGATGAAACTTGATACATGAGCATGGTACGGTTCACAACAGTTCTGCATCCCAACTTCCGGTTTTTCTCTTCCGGTAAAAATTTTTTTTTTGTAAATTGTTGAAGTTTTTTCAGTGCCTTTATGCACACTACAGCCTACAATAATGAAGTGATTATGATGAAACTTATGGGTTTCAATTAGTGTGAGAAGATAATTATCATCTTTTGGGACACATTGATCAAAGTGGAGGGGGTCTACCATACACCTGCTGACTTTTCACACTTTGTTTTTAAAGTTTGTTGGGAGCATACAGATTTCATTCATTAATCAATTTTAATGGCACTTTGAAAAAAGATGAAAACTTTAATGACAAAGAATTGATTAGTTTTTGGACAATATTGGGATAAGTGGTGGGGTCCTTCCGAACACCTGTTTATTGTTTCAATGTTTGTTGGAAGCATACAAAATTCGTTCGTTAAGTAATTTTGATTACACTTTGCAAAAAGATGCAAATATTTATGGCAAGGAACTGATTAGTTTTTTAGCGATAGTGAACAAAGTGGTAGGGGGTCCTCCAAGCACCTGTTATTTTGGAAGCTCAATAACTTCTGTACCTGATAATCGAATTGGATGAAATTTGGTACATATACATTTAGTACGGTTCACAACAGTTCTGCATCCTAACTTCCGGTTTGTCACTCCCGATAAAATTTTTTTTTTTACATTTTCTCGTACAACAGAATTTATGTTTGTTGGGATACTACTGCCTGCTTTAATATTTTTATTATTAGAACTACGAAGTCCATAATATTGGTTAGCTTTAAAGAGTTAAACTATTCGAGTTAAAGAGTTAAAGTATTCGATGGATATTGGCTCATTATATATCCAGAACACTATGTTTCCAGAGCTGTGGTGAAGTCAGCCTATGCATCACCGTCGCAATGTTTTTTTTTAAAACTCGCTTTGAAAGAACGTAGAAAGTGAGTAATATAAAGACCGTTTTAAACTCTGTCGAAATCGCTTATTAGAGCTTGAAGTTAGAAAAGAACTATTGGAAACCGAACCAAAAGCTTTGTGCCAATGTCATAATTTACAAAAAGCAAGACAGGATTTGAGGTTATTAAAATATCCAATAAATAGTCTTCCGAACCCTTCTCGTACTTTAAATTTACCCAAAAACTAGAGTTTGCAAAAAAATCGGAAATTTATAAACCGCGGTTTCAGGTTTTCAATTTGTAGAAACCAGCGGTTGCGGATCGTTTTTCGGTTTTTGGTTTTTAATATAATGTGCTCAATTCAATGCAAAGATATTTACTTGAATTAATATATTTCTTCTTGTATCAAATAAGATTAGTTTTAAGTGAATTATCGCTAAGGCAAGATCTTAATTTACGACTAAAATTATCTGAAACCGAAAAAACGCGTTCAGATTCGGTGGGAGGTTTACGCCTTTATCAAAAATTGTCTGTCTTATGAAATTTGACCTTGTAATACCTCTAATAGAAAAACCGTCTTTTGTGGCCAATTCTCCAACAATCTAGAGAAGCTTTGTTCACAAAATAAACTAATGTTTTTTGTGTGAGTTTCTAATTAGATTTGTTGAAGCAACATTTGTGTCAGAATTGTGTGGTCTTTTACAAGAAATTTTATGAACATTTCGCATGTGGTTGATCATTGCAGACGTAGAACCCTTAGAATTGTTCACGCATCTGATCCACTTTTCTTACATTTAGCTCTATAGTTGGCATTGTTCGTAGATGAATTTTTTGTAAAATATTTCCAAACTGCTGTTGATGATGATGACATATTTTTTTTCAGAATATTGTTGCTTTGCAATTTCAACTGCGAATAGTATGAAGTGTAAAAGTAAATTATTTAATATTTTTTCGTTATTATCTTATATCTTTGAATCAGTAGACAACACATAAATTAAATTTAGACAAAAAATATAGAAAATAAATTTTCGATGACAATTAAAATTTAAAATTTGTTGAAAACCCTAAGCCGCGATTTTTGGCAGCGGTTTGCGGTTACAATTTGATAAGCTGGAAACCACGGTTTCGGTTTTCGGTTAACCGAAGCGTGCAAACTCTACCCAAAAACTTATCATCTCAACCGGTTTTGAGATCGGCTAAGTAGTTTTGGCGTTTTAGTCACCCGGTTGACAGCCACCTGGCAGACAGACATATATTTTGTAGACCTCCAAAAAATATCATACGATGCTATTCGCCCCCGAGTCTACGTGCATATAACCACGTCGTGAAAAAAATCCAGGTATGAAGCGGTTCACGCTAGAAACCAGCAAATTGGGTGAATCAGTGGTGTCATTGCAGCAACTTGTGCAAAGGATCAATCTGGCTGGTAGCTCGTTCAAATAACAAAACTCGTGATTGGATAGAGAGTAACCTTAGAGTGTAACCTGCTTTTCCAAGTGATCAGGGCTTTGATTTGGTTGCCCCACTGTTTCATGTGGTACTCGTGGTACTCGTAGAACCAAAAAATTTATACAACCACAAAGCAAAAAATTGGGAAACACGAATGTAAAGAGGTTTCATTCAGGTTGTTGTCCGTCAGAATCAAGATACAGAGAGCACTTTTGCGGCAGAGAGCAGCATAGATTTGGACGTAAACACTAGAACAAAAAGAACCACTGTTGCCATCTAGAGCCTAGTCATGGCATCTGCACGACCTACTTAAACGATGACTTAGTAGGGCAAATACTAGATTTTACCTGAAGTTCCTCATGAAGAAGTTGTCTCCAGTGGAACCAAAAATGAAGGATTTGATCCTGATGCAGAAGTGTTGCTCTAACCAACGTAGCAGTAAGTAGGAAATAGACTAGGAAGTTCACAACAAAACAGGACAACGCGGCAAAACCAGAAAAGTCATACATTCAATTGAGATTGAGCAATCATATCCGAAATCGGGCACTAGCTACGCTGGTGCATTAAAAATCTTCAAGGTAATAATAGAAGACTATCCCCAGGCTATGCTGAGTGCAAGAAAGCTGGAAATAGTGGGAAGCGCTGGTGAAGGGTTGGGTTTACAAAGTTGGGATTGGTGGTTTTTCCTTCAGCAGTTGCCTGGCTAGTAGCTACCTATTCGATTGTGGCGAGATTGGATGATGACAGCCCGAGTCCTCACAAGGTTACCGTTTTCCTCCCGAGAAGTCGTGGCTCGGTCAGCGAAAATTATTAATGCTTTTAGAAGCACAAAACTCTGGATAAACATCAAGAAATGAAAGATCTTTAGCAGCATAGACCTACTCCTCATTTAATGGATGACGAGAGGTCAAGGAACCCATTTTGGTGGTAAAGAATATCCTCAATTACTACTTTGGCAGGATCACTGTGCATTGGTCACGGCAGACGTGTGGAGAGGAGAGCGTGTAGTATGGGATTAAAGGGATTATATCCGATTTGACTACCATACGACAAATGGCGTCTGGAACCATAATTACATCCGATTCGGAGGAGAAAATTGTTACGAAAAATGCTCGGGAAATGGCTACAGTCGTATATCCCACTATCATCACAGAATTCACCATGGGAAAAACAGAGACTATTTGAAGAAGTGGAACAGATTCCTCTTGTAGCGTCAGCTATGGTGGCCAGGACAATCACTAAGAAACATCTGAGGGTCACAAAAATAGAATGAAGGGTCTAACAAACAGCGAAGCTAAGATAGTATTGGATACTAATGTAACTCAGAATGCACTTTAGCAAAATTATGTACTATGATTACGAAAAACAATAACCATCTATGTCGTTCAGATTTCCTCACCTAGCGGACATACAGATCACTATCACACTTGGCTGGGACTAGCTGGAGACATTGGTCAGTTTACACATTGATGGATAAAGACCCGAGCTTAGAGATAAATGAAAAAAACCAATTAGTGGATATAAACCAGGGTATCAGTGCAACGATTTAGTACTATAGGTAGTATACCATCCAGACCAGCATATCTGCTAAGATCTCGATTGAACAGCATTCACCGCAAAATTCTTGGACGGAAATAAATTTTGTTCATTGATGATTGGAAAAATGAAATGACCGGAAGCATCGATGAGTTAAGACCAAAATTTCCGCAAGTAGATCTGCCTTCGCTTTGGTTTCGTTTACAGCGTAGTATTAGAGTTAAAGAGAAGTTCAGCTTTTTTATATATGGTATGACAATTGGTTCTAGCTCTGATATAAAAAGATCCACTGCTGGTAGATTTATTGCTCTGGTATTTGTCAAACGTCAAAATTTTCTTAATTTTACCTATATAACATTCATCATTCAACCAGAATTTGGACCCATTTTTGCTTTTTCTTCACAATACTGGTTGGAATTAAAATGTCCATTCAAAGTAGAATATTGACATTTAATCCTGCAAAAATAGACGCCAGTTGACTTAGTTGAAGAATTTTGAAGTGTCTGTTAATTAGACCTACGGCAATGCCAAACCTTTCAAGGAGGAGACAATTTCGGACCTGGCATACGAAAGCTTATCTCAAAATAGACAGAAATTACATAATGATCTGATTTGCTAAGAGGCCTATCGATAGCGCAAGTATATTTGACAGAGTGAGTTGTCATGAAAAGATCAAGGAGATTAGAAGATTAGACTAACAATATTTGGAAAAGAGTTGGACTTATCTGTTAGTTATATAAACTGATGGGAATTAAATTTAACATTTTGCTTTTTTAATGATTTTTTGGTTAAGCAATGTAGCCAATCTTTGTGGTGGACGTTAAAATCACCTGCTAAAATAATTTCAGCATTAGGTGCAGATATGAAGATGTCATCGATTGTGTCTGTAAGAGAATTAAATGCTTTCAAGGTTTGATTATGGTGGTAGATAGGAATGGTCCAAAGAGTAGAAAGTATGGCGTTGAGGAGCACCCTATATCAAAGGACGAAGTGGACAACAGAAAAGAAGCTAAATAATGGCTCTATACGCTATAAAAGGCGCCTACCATCCATGCTGTGGAAGGGAGGAGAAGTCTTTAAAGCTTTTGTATGATACGCTAAACTATCAAAGGCGTTTGAATGTAACATGTGGTCGGCGAAACACGCAGTCCACAATCATAATTCAGATGAATCCAGAACCTTAGTTAGTTTGCATTGTTTATCTACTGTATAGCCTTTTTCTGCACAGAGTCTAGATATTTAAGTGTTGATAGACAAACGCTTCCTCATTAACAGCAGTACATCATACACTGAAAGAATCATTAACCTCAAATTCGGTTGTCTTATGTTTAAAAACCAAATTTGAAGACACAACAACCAAATACGGTATCATCGTGACCGCATAATCACTGTGCCAACCAAATTATCGAATTTTTTTTTATCAGTGTACATAGACGAATAAATGACTTTTAGATCAACGAAAGTTGCTCGGAATTAAAATACTTATTACATCAGCTCAAAAAGCCGAAATTTTGTATTGTCATTTTTTGATGTAACAAACATATGTGTTGAGTCCAGCAATGGCTTAAATCCAAAAACTTTGTTTCCTGGATTGGTGTAAGAAGTTTTTCAATTCCAAGCTTCTAACATTTTGTTCATCTATAAGTGATTTATTTGTCGATGTGGATTTATGTGGATTTAGCTCTGCCGTCATGTATGAGAAAGCGTTTGTCAATCAACAATAAAATTTCTAGACTCTGTGAAGAGAAAGGCTATAATCTTGATAAACTTATAGACAATGTCATGCTAACTAATTAACCTGATTATATAGATTTGTCAATCTATCTTGCAGAGAAACTCAAAGCAGCTTTACTTCGTATCCGCAATACACTCGTGGAGCAAGAGCTTCAGAACAATCACACCCACCAATTTGCAGTCTAGATATCCCGTTGCAAAAGAGTTTAGTTACAGAACGATTATTTTAATAGAGTAACAAAAGTGAGTCTGATGAATTTGTCCCGCAGACATTTAAGCAAAATTTCAATCGGCATTGAAAATAATTAGCCGTACTAAATCATAAGAATTAAGAACCTTTAAACAGATTTGGAGGTATTATGTAGAGTTGGTGCCTGTACTACTTAGACATGCTAGAAGTCATTAAGTTAACTAAAAATCCTGGGGGTTGTGTGACTGAAAACAAATTAAGATGTAGGTGATGTGGGGTTTAACAGTACAATTGAGCCCTACATTGATTAAATTCTCTTTTACAGAGGACGAAACCTCTGTTCTTTTAAATAAAATCTCTCAAAAAATTGATATCGATTTAGCAGAACCAAACATCAGATTTTCTTTCATGTTAAAAAAAGACAACCAAGGATCCAAAAGTGTTCTTCTTAAATGTTCATCAGTTGAATTTAAAACAAGCATTTTGAAAGCACTTAAAGACATCCAAATTTTTTCTAAAGAATTGGGTCTTCCCGGAGACGATCGTCAAATTTATTTATCACACCATCTTACCGCTGGAAATTTAGAACTGATAAAAGAAGCGAGGAAACTTAAAGACGAAAAAATATTGAAATTTGTGTGGTTCCAAAATAATTGTGTACTTGTTAAAGCGTCTTCCGACAAATCATCTAAAATACATAAAATTACATCAACAAGTGACATTTTGATCATTAAAGATAAATACAAAGACATCAAATCTAATACCAAGCCTGAATCCCAAATTACAAGGAAACTATCGGAGCGTATCAACTCTACTAAGAAAAAGTAATGGATCAACTCATCACCAACTATGACGTCAATATTCATCATCAAAATACCATAAATTTTACATCAGTCAAATATAAAAACCAGTTAAATATTCTTTATATTAACATATATAGTATACGTCACAAATTGACATCATTATCAGCATTAATTGCATCTTTCAATTATATTATTGATGTTATCGTATTAACAGAAACCTGGATCTATGACGAGGAAAAAATTATAACAAATATTAACGGATATACATCATTCCATTCTGTAAGAAAACATAAAAGGGGAGGCGGAGTCTCCATTCTAACTCGAAACGGCATAATTGGCAATTTTGTTCATGACGAATGTTTTGATGACAACAATATTTTAGTAGTCGATCTTGTTCTATCCAAAATTAAAATATGTGGAATATACCGATGTCCTAGTAGTGATGTTGATAATTTTTTATTTAAATTAGATTACTTATTGGATTCATATAAAAGTTGTATTGTTCTTGGCGATTTTAATTTAAATTTATTAAAGTTTAGTGATAAGGTTGATAAATATATAAATACTGTGAATTCCAATGGTTATTGCATATTAAATAAAATCTGTGAAAAGTTTGCTACAAATAAATCAAAAGGTGTCAACACGATAATTGATCATATAATGACAGATCAATGTAAATATAAATTCTCATTATCTCTTGGTGAAACGATTCTATCTGATCATCAAATGTTACTATTAAATGTAGATACAAAAATTGTAAGTGAAAAAAGTCAAAAAATTATATCTGTTATTGATTTTGATAAATTAGTAGAATGTAGTGAATTTAAAAATATTAAAAACTATATATCTTTTGAAGAATTTGTTAAATGTATTTCAAATCTAATTGAAAATAATAGAAAAATTATTAAACAGTATAACAGTGCTAAGTTTAAAAACAATTGGATGAATTCAGAAATTTTTAACCAAATGAAAATACGGGACTATTACTTTAAAAAATCAAAGAAATATCCAAGAAGTATTTACTTAAGGAAGCAATTCCTAATTTACAGAAATAAGGTAGGCAACATGATAAATTTTTCAAAAAAACAATATTACACCACAAACATATCCAACTCAATAGAAAACCCGAAGAAGTTCTGGGGCTTTGTCAATGAACTAGTCTTTAATCGCAAAACTAATCGAGCGAAAATCCAAATGCTTCGAGATAATGATGAAGTAATAACTAACAGTGATGAAATTGCAAATAAATTCAATCATTATTTCGTTAACGTTTGTGATGACGTAGCTCAAGATCTTACAATGACTAATAACTTTAAAAATTATCTGAATTACAACATTGAAGAGCAATTTAATTTAGAACCAACAACAAATAAGGAGGTACATGAAGTGGTAAAAAATTTGAACATAAATGCTGCCAATGGTCACGATGGTATTTCTGCTCGATTTCTGAAAAAATTCATACCCATACTTACTCCCATGTTATGTATATTCTTTAATAACTTCTTTACAACTGGAATTTTCCCAGATATTCTGAAGATCGCTAAGATATTACCAATCTACAAATCTGGTGATAAAAGTATTTCGTCTAATTATCGTCCGATATCCGTTTTATCTGTCTTGGCCAAAAGTCTTGAAAAACTGATTTTCTTAAGGGTACAAAATTTTTTATTGAGTCTCAATATAATTCATAAGAACCAGTTTGGATTTACGAAAGCTTCTAATACATTAGCAGCTACAACCCAGCTTGTTTCGTTAATTCAAAAAGGTATTGATAGTGGTGACTTTGTTGTCGCTGTCTTTATTGACCTTCGAAAGGCATTTGACAGCGTTGATCATCATATATTACTTGAAAAACTGAAGGCACTCAATTTTGATTCACGTTCGTTAGCTTTTTTCAGGTCCTATCTGTATAATCGTAGACAATTTGTTTATATTAATGACTCAAAAAGTAATCCACAGACGATAAAAAAAGGTGTGCCACAAGGCTCAAATCTAGGTCCTCTTTTTTTCAATATTTTCATAAATGACATTTTCAATATAAAACTAAATGGACAAATGCAACTCTATGCGGACGACCTTGCAATTATATATTCTGGAAAATCTCTGTCGAAAATTTTTGAAAATATTAAAAATGATATAGAAATGCTTGAAAAATATTTTACTGATAATTTGCTGAAAATTAATTTTGATAAATCTAATTTTATAGTTTTTGATAAACAAAATTTAACAGAGGCTCCAAATGAAATCAAAATTGCAAACAATTTAATCAAGCGTGTATACACTGTTAAATACTTGGGACTTCATATAGATTCCAGGCTCAATTGGCACACGCAAATTGATGGTATTAAAACAAGTGTATTACCGTATGTGTTCGCAATCAAAAGAATAAGAAATTTTGTCGATAAAAATGTACTGTGGTCAATTTATTTCGCGTTTATTTATCCTAGAATATTATATCTCAACCCAATCTGGAACTGTGCTGGAATATTAAAACTAAAGCAACTTAAAACCTTACAAAACAAAACCTTCAAAATCATAAATCGGCTTCCTCAACTTTATCCAACCAAACAGTTGTACAGTTTGGACAAACTTCCAATTGCAGTCATCAACGACTACGAACTTCTTTTGCTTATTTTTAAAATTATTCAAGGAAAACTAAAAAATAACCAACAATTATTTCTTGTAAATGATATTCACTCATACCCAACCAGAGGAAATTCTAACTTCTTCGTTGAAAGCTTCAGAACAAATCAAGGGTTTAATAACATTCTTTGTCGTGGACTAATATTGTTCAACAATTTAAATTCTGATTTAAAAACGGAAGAACGAATCTCGCAATTTAAAATTAAAATAAAATCGCACTTGTATAATCAATTTCTGAATTCACCGTAATTAACACCTAAACATATATTATTTATATTACTACATATATAATTCTTGTATAAAATTTATAAAATTATTCAAAGCTGCAAAACCTTTAACAGAAATTCACAATTTTTTTATCATTTTTATCATTTAAGATAGGTTAACTTAGTATTAAATTTATTTTCTTGGAGTAGAAATCGCCAAAAAGTTAGAGTCTAATACAAATTTTGTAATTTTAATAGATTCAAAAATTAAATAAAGAAAAAAAAAAAAAAAAAAAAAAAAAAAAAAAAAAAAAAAAAAAAAAAAAAAAAAAAATTAATAGCTAAAATTCTAAAGAAAAACAATTAGAGTATTTGGCATTGGATGCAAATAGTGGTGCATCACAAAGGTCAAGTTTAAGTTTATACTGGTGTATTTTTTGATATCGTAGATCTGAAAATCCGATCTGGGCTACCAGTAACAGAAGATCCAAAAAGTTCTTACTGGAAGAATATTCACACACGACTCTTGACAAAAATAGAAATTGTACCACAGATGTCAGTTGGCAGTTCGAATTATCTCCCTTATAACTAAATTAAGTTTCTTTCACTAAGGCTTGGGTCGAAAGTTTTAGTGGTAAATCTTGACGGGTAAACTTAGCTTATAGTGCTTATCTACAAAAGTAGTAAGAGACTATTTGGAGATTTAGTAATTGTATTTTAACATTATAAGGATTACAGTTTCGGCTTGTCGGTTCAATATCCAAAATACCTAGCCTGATATAAACTTTAGTTATCGGACGTCACCACAAAAAGTGTGTTGAGCCCTTATCATCAGACAGTTTAGTGATGTAATTAGCATTTTTTGAACCAATATTCATTATAAATATACACCACTTTAATCACAATCATCTTCAGCAACTTTCGAATATTTATAGATAAAAGCATAAACATTTCTAAGCATTAATTTAAAATTTCACCAGACAGTTTGGTGCCATTATCACAAATTAAAAAACCAAATCAATAGTCTAAACTTTATTATGTGTACAAGCTATGAAGTTTTTAGAAACAACGAAAGAGCGTATAACATTAACAATATTTCACCTACCCACGATTTCATATTTATTTGAGATGAAATAGCCGAATCGGAGTCGATTTCATAGCACATCAATTTTAAATTTGGTTTCAAACAGAACTGATTTTCCAAGAAATAATTTCACAGGTGCTTTTCATGTATCGTAATGAATACAAAAAAAACAACCATCGTTAGATGGGTGGATACTGGATTATATAACTTGGCATAAAATTTATGAATGAATTTTTTTTTATAAAAATATAGTTTAGGAACTATAAAAACGTTATCCTAATTTAATCCATCTGTTAAGTATCTTAAAAGGACAAAAGGCGAACCAAACAAAAACAATTCAAAGGATACAAAACCATAAAACATATTTTTTGTATTATCATTTATTAATCAATAATAAAGGAATTGAATTTAATGATTTGGAATTTCCAAAAAATTTTATTACATTATCTGGAAGTGTTTTTGGTTCTTTCTTTCTTTATTTATTTAAAAAACCTTTTTCGCACCTGTTATTGTTTTAAGTACGAAAAGTTTATGAATGAAATAATAAAAAATAAAAATTTAATATTTTATTGTTTTATTTTGTTTTTAGATTTTAAATTTAAATAGAAGAAAATGTTTTAAGAAAGACATGTAATGTGAAAAAATCGATTTTTTTTTTTCAAAAATAACAGGAAGTTATTTTTTACACACTTTAGTTTAACTGTGACTTTTAGGGCCGGTTGTACAATAGCAGTTTAGCTAAAGCTTAGTAGAACCCGATAGGAGCTTAGGTTAGGTTACAAGTTAGGTTAGTTTCTTGAACCGCACTTGAACCAACAAAATTGGGCGCTCAACTTGAACACTGACTTAAGCTCATACTCGCGACTAAACCGCAATTGTTTAACGCGTAACTGAACAGAATATCAGGTTTAGCATAATTTCAGCTTAAACGTCGGCTGAGCTGCAATTGTACAACCGGCCTTTAGTAGTTTGAAGTTAAAAGCTAAGCTAGTCCTCAAATTTATCTGTAAGCATACATAAAGGAATTCGTTTTATGTTTATCTTATTTGTAAACGTTTTTAATAGTTTAAGAAACCTAATCTTCAAATAGTTGAATGGTGGTGTGTGTGACCTTAGAGACCTCGCCAAGAGAAGAGTCAAAATGTAAAAATTACATATGCATACATTAAGATATATATCATTAATCATAATAATTATCTTAATCTTAAATTATTTTCTCAAATTTGCATCACTAAGCATATGGTGATCTGAAAATTTAGTGAGCTTGTATCCATTTTATACAGCAATTGATGCCTAACTGTCACCATAGACGTTTTTTAATTACAATTGAAGTACAGCGACAATTATTTTACCACGTATGGTAAACAAAAATATAAAATCAGAATAATTGTGCGCTATATAGTGAGTGAAATATTAAACATTTTGATATTGAACTAATAATATGTAAAAGCTTTAAATTAGGACTAAACATCCGGAAGTGGGGAGTGGGAAGCCTTTCAAATAAACATATCCTTGGCAGACTCCAACCACTTTGTACAGTATCGCTAAAAATAATAACTTTTTTCAAATCAACAAAACTACTTCATGATCGAAGGCTGTAGTGTCCCTAGAAACATAAAAAATAAAGTGACAAAAACACCATTTGTGTTGTAGATCTTCCCTCCACCCTCTCTCTTTGTGTAATACACCCAAAAACCTAATTATTTCTTTCTAATTTTGGCTAATACGTTGTACAAAAATAAAATCAAAATTGTCTAAATAAATGTTACCGGAGGTAACAAGCCGGAATTTGATACGCAAAATTACGTCAACCATTACAAAAGCTTTATATACCAAGTTTCAAACAAATTATTATTATTATTATTAAGTTTATTTCAAATCTTTTAGACAATCCATTATGTTATATTATAAAGAAAATATAATTCTTAAAATATACTGTATGTAAATTCATAAACCGTCCGGTATTGACTTATTGTCGTCTACCAGGAGCGACATATTATCTAATTACATAATTTTCATTTTTTTTTTATTTTAATTTGTTTCGTTCTATTTTTTTCTCCCCTCTTTTTCTTTTATCCTACTTTTATATCCATACATATTTTACGCTTATTCTATATTCTTATATACCAATTTCTTACATTACTTTCTTTCTTTTTTTTTTCTACATTAATTTCCCTTTCTTTTATATTCATACATGTTTTACGCTTATTTTATATTCTTATATACCTATTTCTTACATTACTTTTTTTCTTTTTTTTTATACATTAATTTTACTTTTCATTTTTTTTATTTTTATTTTTTCCCCCCCCTTTGCATAATTTTGATTATTTCATTTTACTATAAAATATAATGTTACATAATTTAACTTATATTTTTTTTTTTTTTTATTTAACATTTACTATTAAAACCATTTACAATCCAACAACCAACACAGCTCCCGGCCCGAAAACATACAGTCCGAAATCAAAGCACTTACATTCTGCTATAATTTCCGACTCCATGCCGCAGGCCAAAAAACTATGTCCAGTATTAAATCGCAACTGGCCAGGTAGTGACTATCCTCACGAAACTCTATTAGTAATTAAATTGTTCTAAAAGGATTTTTCTATAATTCCAAGTTTGAATGACGTACCTACTTACAGCACTGGTTGTCAATTACTTTGCGTTCTGTCAGTCTATCTTTTCCAAAAAACTGCGTCCGCCAGTACCCCAGAAACGGGCAAATTCCAACAAAATGTACCACCGTTTCGCTGTCTCTGAGATTACACATCGCGCAAAATCTTTGTTGCCCCACCCTGTCGCCACTGGCATTTAGACTAAGGAGTCCTGCTCTAACTTTAAAGACCCAGCTTCTGCGCCTTGACTGAATATTCTGTTCAAAATAACTTCTGCCCTCATTAAAATTTAGCATATGATGTATTTCATTTGTAGATGTTCCATAAGCCTTTTCAGGATCACTCCTGTGCCAAATTATTTAAATTTTCGACCCAATCATAATTTTTTTCATTGATATTATTGCCATCTTTCTAGGTAGTCGCCGGTTATCGTATTGAAACAGTACTTTTGATATGTATTCAAAATGACATTTTAGTGTATAGCTGAAGATTGATTTTTCCCCTGATTCAAGGCGTAGGATGTAACTAGGAGTGTTCTGCGGTGCGTACAGCAGTCGCTTTAGAAAATATCTTAAAATTTTTTCTAGGCATTCAAACTTTTCCCCTCCCCATACTTGTGCTGCATAGCATGCGCTTGTTCTTGCTACTGCATAAAAAAGATTTATTTTGTGTTTGAAAGTAACTTCTTTTTTGTCTATAAAATTTCTCCATGTTAGATTGATACATGTTTTACTATTTTTTATTCTATCTGCTGGTCCCTCGTATAAATTTAGACTCGGCGTGATATTTATGCCTAGATATTTGTAACTTTTTACCAGTTCTAACTCTGTTGCAACATATGTCCATTTTTCCACATTTGATCTTCTCCCCCCTCCCTGCCTCATAACCATAATTTTTGACTTATCGAGATTAATTTTTAATCCCCATTTTCTGCAGTAAATCTCCAACTTATCGATCATATCTTGTAGACCTTTGACGGTATCTGACATTAGGACAATATCATCTGCGTATGCTAGTAACCTCAGAATAATGCTTTCAATTTCCAAGCCCCCCCCCCCTATTGTATCATATAGGTCCCACAAAAAAAGCGAGAACAGCAAAGGACTTAAAATACAACCTTGTTAACCCCGCTTATGGTTTCAAAACCATCCGATAGAGTATCCCCATCCCATATAAATGTCTTAGTGCCGCTGTACATGTTCCTGAGGAGCCTAATGATTTTTGAAGATACCCCAATTTGATTCAACTTGTGAAAAAGAGCTTGACGATTAACTGCATCAAAAGCAGAAGAAAATCCATGAAGAATAAATACACTTTTTTTGTTCCCGATTTCCACATCAGTTTTACAGCACTGAAAAGGTTAAAAATGTTGTCGAACGTGGAGTATCCCTTCCGGAAGCCAGCCTGGTATTCTCCTAACACCCCCTCTCCTCTACCCAATCCGATAATCTATGGTTCACTAGTGCGAAAAAACGATATTCCCCTGTAATTTGGGGGCTCATTCTTGTCTCCTTTTTCATAAATAGGGAATAAAATTGAATTTTTAAAATTTTCACCAATGCTTTCTCCCTCAAAAATCTTATTTAAAATTTTTGTTAGAGCACGTATTAGAATTTCTGGAGAATACTTAAAGAATTCAGTGGGCACACGATCTTCCCCCGGAGCTTTATTATTTTTTAACGATTGAACCACCTCTTTAACCTCTTGGAGGCTAAATGCTCTATCGAGTTCTGGTATTGTGGTTTCTATCACAGGTAGTTCATCGAAGGTTGCTATTTCATAATATTTAGCGTCGCTGCAAAATATCTTTTTAGGGTGGAGCTTGTCAGTGCATTTCCTACTGCAAAGGGCCTATTCTTAAGCTCATTTACTCATCGCCATCGCGATTTTGAGTCTCTTACCATCACTAGTTTGTTACCTATTTCGTCAGAAAATTTCCTCTTTTCTGTGTTGCATATTTCCTTGTAATTTTTATTAGCTCCAAGATAGTAGTCTTTTATTAAAGAGTTTTCTATTCCCCTTTTAAGTGACCTTCTGTACATTTTCAGCCATTTAAAGGACAGATTTCTTGCGTTCTCTCATGCCGTACTGAACCATTTCTGCTTACGTTCCATTTTGTAGTGCGTTCCCTGTTGAATTCTTGCTTCCGATTCATATATAATCTCTACCAGTGCTTTTGCTGTTAAACTTTCCAGAGTCCCCCTTTCCTCTAACTGCTGTAGTTCACTAATCATATTTCTTCTATATATCATCTCTCTTGTTGAAAACCATTCAAGTTTGGGTAGTAGTTGAATTTCCCTGTCAGTTGAGGTGTTTTCCCATACAATATCTATTTCTACCGCCATATGATCCGAATATATAATATCGTGGACCCTGACCTCATTTACCCAGGGTAAAATATCTGTACTAACTACTACCAGGTCATCTACAGATGTTCCCATCACTCCTATCAAACAAATTTAATGTCATAACAAAGTCTTCGTTGAATTTTCAGAAAAACAGTTGTTCAGGCGATCCAATCGTCTCTCTCCTCACTTTGTCAAATTTGCAAAAGACTTCAAATCAGTTCTATCTCTTGCCAACATGATAACAAACAAAATGGTATGTCAATGAGCTTCATACCATTATTCATTCTCATATTATTTGAAAAAGGCAATTTTCAGTTTTTGGAAACCAGTAAAAAAATTTCTAATTTCAGTTTATTTGTTTTTAGTGGTTTCCATTAAATTTAATATAATTGTGATTTAATATAATTTTGTTAATATAATTGATTGTGTAATAAATTCATGTGAAAATATCAGTGATTAAAAACAATAAAATGAAAAGAATTAATTAAAACAGTTGCATTGGAAACGAACTAAAAACTGAAAAATAAATTTGTTTAAGACAAAACTGTTTACTAAATTAAATTTTGACATCTGTTCTGATTACAATGTTAAAATTAAATACAATTAATTATAATATTGTTTATTTGCCATTAGATGGCACCTTTGTACATTTGTTAACTTTTATTCAGCAATTTAGATAACAATATAGATGTCAGTTTTATATAATTTAATTTTTGTGTAAAATATTAACAATAAAATAAAATTGTTCCTTCTTCTTATTTGTGAGCTCAAACAATAAACATCAATTTTTTTGAAATATAATCTTAAAGTTATTGGTTTTAATTTTGATAATAAAAGTGAAAATTGAGCACACAACATCAGATTAGGATTTCAATGGTAGCTTCTTACAAATTTACAGGAGTACACACCGTCCTTATTTAACAATAAATAACGTCTTTGCCACTGTAATGCTCTTATTTTCCTGCACAAGAATTTTAAGTTTCAGTTTCTTTATCACTATTATATGGCCAGCATTTTCTTATATTCATTGATTGTTCTGCCTCATTCCTAACAGACTTTGCTAAGCAAACTCTGAGGCTTTTGAGACGCTTGTATCAGTCTCCATTTTCTATTCTCAAAAGGACTGTATTGACTATCGATATTAATCGTTAAGTACTTACTACTATATCAAGTTTATCATTGATATCACTCTGTTCTCCCCTGTTTTGATTTGAAGATTATAATTTTTGTTTTTATATGTGTTTTTGTTTGTTGTATATTTGAACGTCAATTGGACACTAGAAAATCACAAACAGAAATAATTCGTTCATACATTCATAGTATCGGGTCGACAGGTGTCCAGAGGTAAGAACGCTTATCTAGTTTACTATAACCATAATAATTCTAATAAAAAACGCACCAACCATGTATTGGATTGGGGAGTGTTACAATTAGATTATTAACTTGGGACCTCAAGTAAACCATGACAACGGGTTTAATTTAAAGTATGAACTAGTGGACAAACCTCTCCACAGGTATCTCTAGCTTTAAAATCACATTCCATTATAACCACATAATCCCTGATGAGGATTCGAAGAAGACGAAGTAAGGGACAATTGAAGGTTTGTAGAGCAAAATTAGTTCTCCTTACATCATTCGTTTTTGGCGAACTCCTTTATTTAATTGAGACTTTTAGAGGACATTTTAGAAAAATTTGAACAGCAAAATTCGATTTGTGGAGTGATGTAGAGGTTAATATATTTAAGTCTGAATAATTAATCTCTACAAAACATAAACGATCACATGATCACTTATACTCATGACATGAACCATCGCCTTGCTAAAACTGAATCATATTCACGCCACCCATACGATAAATTAATTAATTAGTTTATGCAATTAATTCGAAAAACGAATTACGTTCAAAGGATTTTGTCATTTTGGTTTCGCGATTTCGCGACTTTATGAGCTATTTTGCTAAAGTGCTTTCGAAGTATTAATTTTACATGCATAAAATAAACGCCATTGTTACGGATTATATTAACAATCGATAAATTGTATTTTGTTATAAATATAAATAAATATTGTAATCAATAAATAATATTACTGAAGTAAATTGGTGTTATGATTCCTCAACAACAATTCCTCAAATCATCATATTTTTGAATTCGTATTACGTATTCATAATCGATTTTTGTTAAATATAATTCAATATTGTAACCAACGCAAAGGTTAACAAAAACATGCTGCCTGTTATCAAATCAAATTTGCCTTCAACATCAAACCGTATTTCACAATTTGAAAACAAAATATTTTTCCTTCTATTAAAATATATAAAATCAATATTTATGAATACAATTTTACATATACACCAGAACACGAAAAATATTTAAACAATTTATAAATCTTATATCTAATAAAATTTCATCTCACATCATAGCAACTCAGACAAATTAATTGTGCAAAATCTGTTCAACATCAAAAAAACTAAACTAACATTAAAATCATTTCACATAACAGAAAAACGAAAATCTTGAAAATTTTTTAGGAACTAATTTACGTAAATCACACAATACCATTTTGTCTGGTAAAACTAATTTCCTTAGAAACATTAATTATAAGATTTCCCCATCTAAGAAAAACAAAACAAAATAAAAAACTCTTCAAACGATTCAAATAAATTTATCGTCATCCCTATATTTTTATGGAAATTTATTTGCCACCGAAACGTTTTTATTTAAATTTCTAAACATCTTAAACTTTAAAAAAAAAAGTAAAAAAATTTCTTAAAGCAAACACAGTTTAAGTACGTACTTGTTTGTATACACGTTGAACTAGTAATTAAAGTTAAAGTTGAATAATTAATGGTAATTTGATTTTCTTTTTTATTAATAAAAAAAATTAAGATTAAATTTTCTTATGTAAACGTTTTAGACTTAAAAAAAAAATTTGAAATTAATTTGAAATTCTTTTAATAAATTAAATTAAAAATATAAACTTGATTTCAATTATATTTATTTAGTTTAATTGAAAACGTAAAAATGGAATTTGATAAAAATCTGTGAAAGTTTTATGTAGCTTACAGTTAAAGAATTGAATTCGGATTGAATGTGGAAGAAATTGATTCGATATGGTTAAAGGGAATGAATGATATAAGATTATTATGAAATCATAAATCTTAATAATATTTTAATATTATTTTATTATTTTTTTTTTGAATGATTGATGGAATTAAAATTGTTTAATAATTTCGACTTTCTATATAATATTAATTAAAAAATTTAATGTGAGGATTTCTAAAACAATGCAAATGTTAAAAGACTGCACTTCTATCCAAATTATCTTAATTATGGACGGCTATCTCCATAACTATTTAATAATATTTATTCACCAGGATAATGTACCACGTAAATGTCGTAAATGATGCCATACGGATGTTTCGGGATTTTTTATCTATCGTAGCAATTAAGCAACTAAATATCTTACTATATTGTTAGTCCGCTGCGAATCTTCTTTTTTGAGTTTTCTGGATCAATTAAGCCGATAGTGAAATTATCAATCGATAGGAGTTACAATATTACTACGGTTTGAAAGACCTAAGTATTACATTCATGAGCTAAAAGTGAAATTCTTGCCCTCACTTTTTTTCGCATTTCTCGACGTTTTATGACCTACTGATTCTAAAAAAGCAAAGAATGCATTTCTGTCGGCCGGCCGTCACAACCTACCAAATCTAGAAAGCTGCTGGAAAGATTTCAAAAGTTTTTTTTTCTAAAAATAAGTTTACTCAATAGGAAGAGCCAAAAGCACGATGTGTTCGATAACTGTACCGGAAGTGTTTCAAAAAAATCGTCAAGTGTGTCAAAACAAGGAAATTTGCATATTTTTTGCTAAAAAAACTTGCATTTTAAGTGATTACGAGTAGGAACATTGAATTTGGAGAAATCTTGATGGTCGGGATCGGTATGTGAAATCAAAAACTAGATTATTGCATTATAAGTTTGTCAAAAAAATGTTGTCAAGTGTGTCAAAAGAAAGATTTTTATTTATTTTTTTACCTAATTTTTTGGAAAAAAAAAATAGAATTAATTATTTGTTTGAAATGAAATTTTATTATTATTATTGAGAATTATGGCATTATAAGTTTGTCAAAAAAATAATGTGAAGTGTGTCAAAAATGATTTCATTTATTTTTGTAGCCAATTTTTGGAAAAAAAATATAGCTGTTTTTATGACGTAAATGTAATTGAAAATGAAATTAGACATCGTAATTTTTGAATTTGTTATAGTTTTTGAAATATTTTTGGAATTTTGAAAAAAAGTTTGTATTTTTGATTTTGTAATAATTTTTTCAATATTTTTAGATATTGGGAAAAAGTTTTAATTTTTGATTTTGTAAGAATTTTTGGAATATTCTTAGAATTTTGAAAAACTTTAAATTTTTGATTTTATTATAATTTTTGGAATTTTGAAAAAAGTTTTAATTTTTGATTTTGTTATAATTTTTACAATATTTTTAGAATTTTGAAAAAAATAGAATTTTTGAATTTTATATATATTTTGAGAATTTGGTCTGAAGTGTAATTCAATTTCGTAATTGAGAGTCGACCCACTTTCCCATACGCATTGAATTTACATTGACAGAAACTTTCATAATTACTTTCGTTTCTCCTTTAAACATAGTTTCTTATATGCAAACCGTATTCGTCATCTCCAATGGGTTCCGTTTAAAAATTATCATAAAACAGTTGTGTGTTATTTCCCAATACAATTTCTTATATTCAATTTGTAATCGTTAATCGCTATAAAATTATCATAAAATAGTTGTGCAATATCATTGATTCGTAATCGCGCTATTCCCAAGTATGATTTCCTACAATCATTTCGTAATCAATAATTTTTTTTATATAATTCTTTCCCCATTTTTTCTAATGCAAATTAGTGATACAAATTCCTTAGTGGGTTGTCAGTCATTAAAATATGCTCCCAGTTAATGCTACCATTTTTTGATACTATAAATAGAACGCGATAGATAGCTTCTGTCTCTTGTTGCTTTTTGTAAAATTCCCTTGTGAATATCAAAATGAAAAGTGGAATTTCGAATTCACGTTCTTTTTCATTAAAATTAAGTAGAAAATTTTTAATTAGATTCAATTTCTTAGTTTCAATTAGTGCAGTTTTTTTTTTTACTTAGTCTAATTTATTTAGGAAAATTTAAAAAAAAATGTA
This sequence comes from Diogma glabrata, assembly GCA_963693315.1. Classification (NCBI taxonomy): domain Eukaryota; kingdom Metazoa; phylum Arthropoda; class Insecta; order Diptera; family Cylindrotomidae; genus Diogma; species Diogma glabrata. Next base: position 13,067,603 of record OY856186.1, read on the forward strand.
TAGGTTTGTGCCGCGTTTATTAGTTAATTTTAAAACAAAATCTATCTTAGTTCGACATTATGTCTAACAAGTTCACAGCTGTTGGTGTTTTGTTTTTTGACGTCTACACGTCGCGTGTTTAATGTGGTGTATTTTATTAATTAAAATTAAAGGAATTATTCCAGCGAATAATTAAAGAAAAGAATCCAGTACAAAGTTCAAGAACGATAGTTATAACCCAAGGTAAGCTTCATTGAATTATGTTTATGATAATGCGAGACCGGAAAACCAATTAAAACGCATGTCAGTTTTTCTATCAATTGTTGGTTTTGGTTATAACTATTTGTACAAACAAAACCACAGCTGATGACATAATTTTGTTCATAAAAAGAAAATTAGTTATATTAAATAAAATGTCCTTTCTTGTGTTGTGATAAAGTTAAAAGTAAATAATAATAATACGAATGTAGAATTGCTGTGATAATACTTGTTTTCTGTTTGAACTGTGATAAATAGAACTATAAATAATAATTGCATTCTTATATAAAAATAAGCATAATTCTGTGTTAGCATAAATTACAAGTATATGTGAAGAAAAATAAATTTAACCAAGAAACTGTTACATAATAGAAAAACATAATCATAATTATCATTTTTTAATTGCTTTTTGAAATTTGGAGATTGACTACGTTTCTAATAGATGTGTTATTACCATCGTAATTCTGTCTACATCAAATCTTTGTGATATTTCTGTGGTAACACTGGTATCAGGACGAAGTGAATCAGTGAATTGGATGCTGGAGTATAGTTTACAGAAAATACTTGGCCGCATGGTATGATTCTAACCGGGTGCTGACTGCACTAATACGTCTCCGGCACAACCATTTTGTTTTTGTGATTATACATCGTCATCATCCTACCTGCTGAATAGTACAATACATTTCCGGTAATAAAAGAAAAAGGTGAAAGAAATATTACTGATCAGCAACCCGTTTGGATTGTAATAATTTTTCCATCGTCGTCGTGATACTGATTACTTAGCTCACCGATCGATGAACTGTGGGAGGATGAGCGATTAATTTTGAGCTACTGGAGGGGGATCTGGCCAATCTATGGGGTGAGTCGTTTTTAATATATATTTATATACATATATAAATATATATATATATATATATATATATATATATATATATATATATATATATATATATATATATATATATATATATATATATATATATATATATATATATATATATATATATATATATATATATATATATATATATATATATATATATATATATATATATATATATATATATATATATATATGTGGGAATGTATGCATGTATGAATGTGAGCGTGAGTGTGTGGACGTGTGCGGCTATGCATGGGGTGTTTATGGGTGGTATACTATAAAACAAACCAAAATGCTTATGAATTGTTGTTTTTTTTGAAATTATTGATTATTTTCTAATAATTATTATTCAAAATTTAAACAGCTTTTAATAAAATCATTAATTCTGATGCAATTTTAAACGAAGCCCGAGACATATTAGTTGGTTATTCGTCAATGTGGCACCGACTTCGAACAGTTTTGTACTACAAATAACTTTTAAAATATAATAACTATTATAACAACTATAATAACTATAATAATTATAGTAAAAAGTAACTATTTTAATATAGTAACTTTGTATAATAGCGTAATTTTTTTGAACTAATTAAACTAATTAAACTAATTGAACTATTAAACTAATCAAAATGTAACGTATTTTTGTTTCTAAAAGCAACAATTGAGTTATTTTTCACTTTTTTGTGCCTCTTTTGTTTTTTCTGAAGTCGGTTCTATTATTTAAAAAAAAATTTTTTTTTTATTTTTAGTGTAGTCATAAAGCAAATGTCGGCCAGAAAGCGTTCTAAAAGTAATAACTTCAAATTCCGGAAAAAACTTTCATCAGTGATAATCTATTAATTATGGTTTTGCGATTTTTTGCACAAACGGCATACATATTTCCCGCGATAGAAAATTATTTACGATAACCTTGACAAGTATAGCAATATAATAATGCCCAAAACATCCAAACAGATTAATATGTTTTGACGAAATCAGCGAAAATGCATTAAAAATATGATTTTTTCTAATTTTCTGAATAACGGTAGTTTTCACATCATAGAAAAAATTATGGGACCCTCTGGGAATGAACCCAAATAGAATAAAATTTAAATCATCCAAATCGAACGAACCGAAAAAAAACCTACAGTGAAACACAGAACCTCCTTCTTTTTTGAAGTCGGTTAAAAAATAATAGAGTATTCGGAAATCGGAAAAACAAAAATGAAAAAATGTCAAAATAATTGTTGCTTCCTGTTCTCAATTCCTTTGGATAAATAAGGTTTGGGCAAATTTTGTTTAAACTAAGCAATTTAAATTTAAAAATATGGAGGGGCTGAAATCTCACAGCTCTAAGATATCAAGACTTTGGTCTGGGTAAAGGATTTTGATATAGTTTTCGGCAAAAAAACTTTCACGAGGACATGGTTTTTAGTTTTGGGCAGCGATGTATATCAAACATCACTCTTTGTTAAAGTACAAAGATTTTTGATATCTGTTTAAAAATTTATTACAAAACTAACACGAAACATCAATACGTTGCCGGAAAATTATAATCAAAATTCCAAAAATATTGTTAAATTAAATAAAATCAAACTTTTTCAAAATTCCAAAACTATTCCAAAAATTAGAATGAAATCAAATATTTAAACTTTTTCTAAATTCCGATAATATTCCAAAAATTCTTAAAACTTCAAACTTTTCCAAAATTCTAAATATATTGCAAAAATTATTACAAAATCAAAAATTGAAAATTTTTTCAAAATTCCAAAAATTATAATAAAATCAAAAATTAAAAATTTTTCAAAATTCTAAAAATATTCCAAAAATTCTTACAAAATCAAAAATTAAAGCTTTTTTCGAAATTCTAAAAATATTGCAAAAATTATTACAAAATTAAAAAGTCCAAGCGGCACGTACATCCGCTAGAAATAGGTAGATTTCGAGATCAGACAGTTTTGTGTGCCAGTAGAATCTGATGTATCAGATTAGTTTAAACAAAACAAACTAATTTCAAACAGATATCGAACAAATTTTAAAAAGAAAATTAGCTACCTACAAGCAAAATTATATCTATCCAATTTTGCAACAAACAAATATAAAATCTACCAGAGAACATGTGTGTGACAATTTATGACACAAACCTACTTTATATTATATGTCGTGCAATTACTGCAAAATATCAAAATAGTTTATTTCTAAGGAAAAAAAATTAATGTCTTCTATTCAAATCTTTTATTTTTTTGACTGTTATAAGGTTGACATTGACTGTTATAAGGTTTTTGGAAATTGTAGTTGGGGATTGTTGCAAACTTTTTTGTTGAAGCCAACAAGTCAAAAACCTCTACCTGCAGAGGTTTATATTTATAAGAAACGGATTAAAATGTTTCCACAGATTCTAAATTTATGAAGATTTAAAAAATATTAGTATCCAAACGGCCGTTATAACGGATTAAAAAAACCACTTTTTTTTCTAGTATAAAGCCTATAGTTCCTTAACCATGTGTCAGATTTTCTGATTTACGAACTTGTCCAAGATATTAATAAAACACACATTTTTAAGAAAGGTTTTTTGATCTGGCTCCACAAATGCAACCGTGAGAGCGCCGGTTGATTCAAACGCATTTTGTGTTTTACAAGCTTTTTTGTTGGAGCCGCTCACTCAGAAACCTCCAACTGCAGAGGTCTTTTTTTTTGAAAGAAACTGATTAAAAAGGTTTTAAAAATTCTAAATTTATGAAGTTTTTAAAAATATTAGAATCCAAACGGCCGTTATAACGGATCTAAAACACAGAGTTTTTTCATAGTATAAAGCTTCTAGTTTCTTAACCATGTGTTGGATTGGGCTGATTTACGAACTTGTCCAAGATATTAATAAAACGCACAGTTTTAGAAAAGGTTTTTTGATCTGGCCTTATAAATGCGACCGTGAGAGTGCCAGTTGTTTCAAAAAATATTTTTTTTTTGCAAACTTTTTTGTTGGAGCCGCTGACTCAGGAACCTCTAACTGCAGAGGTCTATTTTTAAAACAAATTGATAAAAAAGATTTCAAAGATTCTAAATTTGTTAAATTTTTTGAAATATTAGTATCCAAACGCCCGTTATAACGGTTTAAAAAAATCAATTTTTTTCAGAAAAAAGCCTCTAGTTTCTTAACCACGAGTCAGATTTTGCTGATTCACGAACTTGTCCAAGATATTATTAGAACACACAAGTAAAGAAAATTTCTTTGATCTACCTCAACAAATGCGACCGTGAGAGTGCCGGTCGAAATCTCTCTTTTGACACACTTGTCAACATTTTTTTGATAAACTTATAATGCCATAATTCTCAATAATAATGGAACCGAAGTAATTTCATTTCAAACAAACAATTTTATTTTTTTCCAAAAAATTGGGTAAAAAAATAAATAAAAATCTTTCTTTTGACACACTTGACAACATTTTTTTGACAAACTTATAATGCAATAATCTAGTTTTTGATCTCACATACCAAGCCCTACCATCAAGATTTCTCCAAATGTAATGTTCCTACTCGTAATCACTTAAAATGAACGTTTTTTAAGCTAAAAATATGAAAATTTGCTTTTTTTGACACACATAATGATTTTTTTGACACACTTCCGGTACAGTTCGCGAACACAGCGTCCTTTCGGACCTGTCCCTTGAGTATACCTATTTTTAGGAGAAAAAAAAATTTGAAATCCCTCCAGCGGTTTTCCCTGCAGCGTAGGTAATGACGGCGGCTACAGACAGACATACATTTTGTTTTTGCTGTTTTAGAATCAAGAGGTCCTAAAACGTTGAGAAATGTCAAAAAAAAGTTGGGGTAAGAATTTCACTTTGAGCTCATGAATGTAATACTTAGGTCTTTCAGACCGAAGTAATAAAATAATTGTAAACGTTGCTGTTACAATTTAATATTAAAATAAACAAAAAAATAACCAAATAAATTCTAAGACTTATCTTTAATTTCCTCCTGAGTCAAGAGTAAGGTAAAAATTTCATGAATTTGTTTTCGTAAATCTTCTTCAAATTTTATTTTCTTAATTTAATTACTTCAATATTTTGATTTTCTTACCTGAAATGAAAAAGATAAATAGCGTTAATTAATAGAAATAAAAATTTATTGAATAAATTTAAATTATAAAATAAATATAAAAGAAATTTAATTATTTATTGTATGTTTATATTTTTTCAAAATTTCGTTTAGCGAAAAAAATAAACAGCCATTCCAATTGACAGCTGGCCTGAAAAGATAACTTATGTCTTAATGCAATAATCTAGTTTTTGGTCTCAGATGCCAATCCCGACCTTCAAGATCTCTCCAAATTCAAATTCGTAATCACTTAAAATGAACATTTTTTTAGTAAAATGTATGTAAATTTCTTTGTTTTGAACCACTTGACGATTTTTTTGATGCACTTCCGGTACAGTTATCGAACACATCGTCCTTTCGGACCCGCCCAATGAGTATAACTATTTTTAGAAAAACATATTTTTGAAATCCCTCCAGCGGTTTTCTGGCGGCCGGCAAATGCCAGATAATAATTAAATTTGTAATTGATATAAAATAAGTAGGAGCATTTTGAAGTGTAACAAACGAAAACTTGTAGTAAAAGTTCCATAAAAAAATAAAAAATAAATGATATATTTATTGACATCGAATTTTATATATTCCAACAATTAAGTTACAAAAGAAAAGTTGCAATCGCTTACAATGAATACTAACGATCTACTATAATAACCTTATTTTAATTATAGCAACCGCATTTCAAATACGCGTTTTTCTTCCAGTGTAACTGAAACTCTAAAACCTGTGAATATTTAGAAACAATAATAATTTAAATTATGGCTAAATTTTATCTGTATAACGATTCAAATCCAAAGAAATTAAATTTTACTACCGTGTTTAATCTGATATAAAATCGTTTGGAGAATGTTAATAAAAGATTTTATAGTCGAATTTTTGTCTAATTTTAAATTTATTAAAATTGTATTTTATATATGATACTACTGTTACTACCAATATAATATAATCTTCACTATCATAACGAAAATGTTATGTTTCAACTAATTAACAGAACTGATGTCATACTTTTTCTTAACAGTCAGGTGTTTCTACTTATCATAAAACATCACTTAAAATCTATCTCATTTTTGAGTCTTGGCTCATTTTATCATCTTTAAATAAATAAAAGAAACGGTCACAGTATCTTTATAATAATGATCTCACCTCGGTGTTATGCTCGTATGTGCTTTTAATTAATTTATTCTGAATTTCATTATAATTAATTAAGTCAAAAAAAAAAGTATAACAAAAACAAAACAGCAAATCATAATTTGATTAAAAATTATCGTGTTAATGTTAAAGTATCTTCTTTTGATGTTTGATTGCCGAGAGTTGAGCATATTTTAGTTAGTTCACAATTTTAACCTTTAATTTCCCAATCATTAAGATTATTTATATTTTGGTTATTATATTATATTTTTATTAATGAATCAATCGTGATCGATTGGGGAATACTATTTGGGTGTGTTTTTTTTATCTTGTATTTTGATCAATTCCTAAGGAGCAAGATATTGACATACTTGTTTTTTTTTGAGACCCAAAAAAGTTGTTTCAAAGTGTTAAATATGTTATATCAGATTTGTAAATTGCTAAGATTAAGATTTTATTGACGCTAATATCATCGGTAATAAAAGTTTTTGGTTTGGAATAAACATCTTAAACGAGTTTGATGATTCAACAAAATATAATTTGTCCTTAAAACGAACAGAAACTAGCTTGACACGTGCAATTTATATATTTTTGTTTAGTTTTTATTCCATTTTAACGTTTTTGTTTTATTTTCATATCCATTGACAATCCATTCAACAAACTCAAACCAGTTCGGTAAGAAAAGTTGGGCAAAGCGGACGGTGCATTCTTCGATATTAAAGCTGGTTCTGTTTGTTGTTCACATTGTATTTGAGAGAGAAACAATAATACAATTGTAAGTATATTTTATTGAGAACATAAAAAGCTAACTAGATACCACTCTCTCAATCAGTCATATCTTGTCTTTTCAAATATTGAATTGAACACAAAAAATTAGTTATTGATCAATATAAAAAGAAATCAGTGAATTAAATTTTTAATCGTCATTACATAAAACGATAGTTTACACTACCACACCATTTTGTTACGGCATACCCAATTATGGGGTAGCGAAGATTCGAAATTCTACGTCTACGGCGTGCTACCTGGGTAACGCTAACAGAATTAGGTTTGTGTTATTGAGAGTGGCAGAGTCAATACTGCGTATACTCAATGATTCTGCATCATGGCGAGTCATTGGCGCAACAAAACTAATGCAACTCAAGCGTCTGTTCACCATGTTAGGGGCGGCTTGGAGCGGGCGTCTATCTTGGATCAAGCGGTTCGCTATATACACGTGTAACAAGCGTCTGTTCTCCATGTTAGGGGCGGTTTAAAGCGGGTGTCTGTCTTGGATCAAGCGGCTCGCTATATAAACGAGCAAAAAGGTGACCTTAAGATGTAGAACGAACCCATTCACGAAAATTTGGGTTGGGCGAAGGGCTAACACCCCATTTCCGTAAAAAATTATTTGTCATGAATTCTGTACACTGGCCTCGGATTATCTCGGACTCATTTCAAGAACGACCTCGGAAACTGTACCCGGACTACGATTTAAAAATAGGAACCTGCAACGTGCTAAGCCTTAGAAGACCAGGAGGTCTACTAAAACTTATAAACCAAATCGATAGCTACAAACTAGATATAGTGGCATTTCAAGAACTAAGATGGCCAGGGAGTGGAATCCACGAAACAGCGAAAGGATACACTTTTTATTATTGCGGTCATAAAAACGGGAGAATTTGGAGTTGGCTTTCTTATACATCGTCGCGTGAATCAACATGTTAACGATTTTTGCCCAATTAGTATGCGGATATGCACAATGAGAATCCGTACGCAAAAATTTAATATAACGATCATCAATGTTCATGCACATACTGAAGACAAAGCAGATGACATTAAAGACCTGTTCTTTTTAGAACTCGAAGAAGTCATCAATAACAACCCACGGCACGAAATAAATATCGTGGTAGGTGACTTCAATGCTCAAATTGGTAGAAGTTCAGAACTTAAAGCACATATCGGCCCTAACAGCTTGCATCATACTAGTTAGCTAGTAACAATAACGGCTTTCGCGCAGCTGAACTGGCTATGATGTATGATCTAGTAATATCTAGCACTTTCTTCCCTCATAAGAGAATTCACAAGGCAACGTGGAAATCAAATGATGGAAGAACGGAAAATCAAATCGATCACGTCATGATTTCTAAGAGACACTCTGCAAGTGTAACTGACGTTCGATCATACAGAGGTGCTGACATGGACACCGATCATATGCTTGTCATCTTTACGTACAAGGGCAAATTATCATCTACATTTAATAGACAAGCAAAAACGACCGTATGCTGGAATGTCGAAGCATTTAAACATCCGGAAACGTTGAATAGATATCAAGAAATTGTAACGCAAAGCATAGAAGAGCATGACATCTTGCCTGAGATGCCATTAAGCATGCAAGAAGAATAGCAAACGCTTCAATCAACCATTATATCCGCAGCACAAAGTACAATCGGAAAACGACCACCGAAATCACGCAACGAATGGTTTGATGACGAGTGCCGCAAAAGCGTTGAGCACAAACAAAAATTGCGAGAAAAATGGTTAACAAGGAACACCCGAAGCACCCAAACTAATTATCTATGAGCCAGAAAACCTCAGAAAAACCACCTACGAAAAAAGAAACGCGAACACATGAAAAGCTGTATCGAAAACATCAACCAACATGCGGTCAACGGAAATTCGAAAGAGTGCTTTGCGAATGCGCGGAATCTGACAAAAAATTTCCACCCAAGATCTACAGCCATCAAAAATGGAAACCACGAGCTTACAACAAGTGAACGTGATGTGCTGGCAGTATGGCGATCCCACTTTCAAGACCTACTGAGTAGGAAAAATGAAGTTCATCCTATTAGAGCAATTGCTCGGTTAAGTGAGGAGATTTTTGTCGCTTACCCAATAATAAAAGAAGTGGAAGCTGCCATCAAAAAATGGTAAATCACCAGGTATCGATGTAATCCCTGCAGAACTATTTAAAAATGGAGGAGCAGCTCTAGTCCCACGTATTTATTTGATCTGATTCTTCCAACCTGGGACCAAGAAGAACTACCTGCTGAATGGAAAACAGCTCTCATTGTTCCGCTTTATAAAAGAGGTGACCGCCTAAAGTGTGCGAATTATCGTGGAATCGCACTGTTGAACACTGCATATAAAATACTAGCTAATGTCGTACTTCCTCGGTTCATCCCTTTCGCCGAATCTATCATCGGTGACTATCAGTGTGGTTTTCAATCAATGTTTTACCTTAAGGATAATTCTGGAAAAATGTTGAGAGTACAACATGAGCATTCACCAGCTCTACGTTGATTTCAAGCAAGTATATAATAGTATCATTCGCGACAACCTCTGGTCCACACTTATATGCCTTCGTATCCCAGAGAAACGTGTTACTCTGTGCAAACTCACAATATCGGGATCAAACTGTAGAATAATAATCGAAGGGTCAGTTTCTGATCCTTTCGATATAACATCAGGTGTTCGACAAGGTGATGCTGTTATGTTGCCGCAAGAACACCGCTGCACGTTGAATGAAGTTCTTAATTTATTACATCAATATTCTCGTCATTCCATATACTTAACAGAATATAACGTGCATCGACAAAATAAAATTCCCAGTTAGTATTATTATTTGTGCACAAGAGCTGCACAAGACCAGCCTAAGCGAGATTGTCGATATTTTAAACATTTTAAATCAGGTATCGTCAATTTATAATTAAACAAAATACATGTATAAATCATTTATTTATAACCGGATGTGGCGTATTATTATGTCTTCGCTTTTTATTATGGGGATAATACTCGGATCGTATGTCCTCACAAATCTATTTAAAGATACAAATGATTGGATAATAGCAACATTTATCTTGCATATGGGATATTTATTAACTGGATATTGCATCACATCGGCTGAAACTGGTGTTATAAAATGGACGATGCCACACTGTGTTTTGGTATTAAGTCGGATCGGATTATCTTTGGATATTGCTGATGGAAGTTTGCCAGATAAGTAATTATCATCATCAGATATTCCCAATTTATTGGTGAATCCTGCATTTGAAGAACATACTGGGAATCTACAAGCTGGATTACAACGAGGTGACATATGGTGAGTTTTTTTTTCTCA
>OY856186.1:13751329-13854370 GCA_963693315.1 Diogma glabrata
ACATTTTTGATCACCGAAAAAATTGGTTTTTCGTGAATATCTCAAAAACAAGAGCTAACCAAAAAAGTCCAAGCGGCACGTATATCCGCTAGAAATAGGTAGATTTCGAGATCAGACAGTTTTGTGTGACAGTAGAATCTGATGTATCAGATTAGTTTAAACAAAACAAACTAATATGAAACAGATATCGAACAAATTTTAAAAAGAAAATTAGCTACTTACAAGCAAAATTATATCTATCCAATTTTGCAACAAACAAATATCAAATCTACCACAGAACATGTGTGTGATAATTTATGACACAAATCTACTCTATATCATATGTCGTGCAATTACTGCAAAATATCAAAATAGTTTATTTCAAAGAAAAAAAAATAAATTTCTTCTATTCAAATCTTTTATTTTTTTGACTGTTATAAGGTTGACATTGACTGTTATAAGGTTTTTGGAAATTGTAGTTGGGGATTGTTGCAAACTTTTTTGTTGAAGCCAACAAGTCAAAAACCTCTAACTGCAGAGGTTTATATTTATAAGAAACGGATTAAAATGTTTCCACAGATTCTAAATTTGTGAAGATTTAAAAAATGTTAGTATCCAAACGGCCGTTATAACGAATCAAAACAACCACTTTTTTTTCTAGTATAAAGCCTATAGTTCCTTAACCATGTGTCAGATTTTTCTGATTTACGAACTTGTCCAAGATATTAATAAAACACACATTTTTAAGAAAGGTCTTTTGATCTGGCTCCACAAATGCGACCGAGAGAGCGCCGGTTGGTTCAAACGCATTTTGTGTTTTACAAGCTTTTTTGTTGGAGCCGCTCACTCAGGAACCTCTAACTGCAGAGGTCTATTTTTAAAACAAATTGATAAAAAAGATTCCAAAGATTCGAAATTTGTTAAATTTTTTGAAATATTAGTATCCAAACGGCCGTTATAACGGTTTTAAAAAATCAATTTTTTTCAGAAAAAAGCCCCTAGTTTCTTAACCACGTGTCGGATTTTGCTGATTCACAAACTTGTCCAAGATATTATTAGAACACACAAGTACAGAAAATTTTTTTAATCTACCTCAACAAATGCGACCGTGAGAGTGCCGGTCGTTTTCGTTATATCTCATATCGTTTATATATATATATATATATATATATATATATATATATATATATATATATATATATATATATATATATACATATATATATATATATATATATATATATATATATATATATATATATATATATATATATATATATATATATATATATATATATATATATATATAAATTTTTTTTTTTTTTGTTTTTTTGTCTCCGCTCATCATATATAGTCGTTTGGCACAAAAATTTTTCCAAAATTCCGAGATGAAGCCCATTGCAATAGGTAGATTTTTATATGAAATCTACCTAAAAAATGAATATGATATTCGTGTTCAAGAGGTCCAAATCCATAAGAAAAGTTGGGTTTTATTCAGGGAGACAAAAAAAGTTCAAAATTTGTAAACTAGTGATAATCAGCACTTTAGCTGATCAGTTAGGGCATATGAAAAATTGGCGATCAAATAAGTTTTCAAGTAAGCATTAAAAAAAATTTAAATGACTTGTTGAATTAGTAAAGGCGTATCATCTCTATATAGAACATTATACAGGACAAAAATAGATTCACAAATGTTCACAGTACTCATGTGTTCAATGTGCTCTGTGCTAACGAAGAAAAGAGAACGCACAGGTTTCTAATATGTTTAATTTCACGATGCTTCTCCACGTTATATGTACATTATTTGTTGTTGTTCCATTGTCTTTAATGTTGTCAGAATCGACATCATCCAACACAATTTTGATCGAAATTTCTGTCGATTGATTTAAATCTTTGACAGAGTTTTTCAAAGGTTTTATAAATTCTGTCCACAGAATTCTGTTGATAGAATTCTGTCAACAGAAATTTTGAAACTTGTTATTTTAATGTTGGAAAAATAGCCTAAATTGATTAGTTGTTTTTATTTATGTTATATTAATATTAATATAAAAATAATATTTTTTTCTACTTCAAGCTGCGAAAATGTTATTTTAATATATAGTAAAACCTATGTGAAAGGGAAACTTTTTCTAAGTAGTGACTGAAAATGTTTTTCTAACTAGTGACTGGAAGTAAATAAGTTTCGGTGGTCGCCTACATGTGGTGGTTATTTAAAGGATTGAATATTTGAGATTGAATTTGATTTACTGTTGTTGTTGTTGTTTCGGTTGCTGTGTTTATTTCTGTCAATATCGCAGTATTTTGAAGGGATTGAATATTTTGATCGAATCGAATCGAAACTAACCATTATATCTATTGTGTGTGTAATTAATTAAGCTAATAATGAGTGTGTTTTTTTTTTCTATATCGGAGAAATCGGAGCGATAAAATAAAATTTGTATCAGATATTTCGTATAATTTTTTCCTCCAATAATTATCTGTGAGATATGAAATATATTTTCTGAGTTCTTTCCGCCAAAAAAAAATAAAAAAAAATTTATTAAATAAATTTAAATTTTATTAAAAAATTTATTTATATTTGTTTTTAATCGAAACTTTATCTACAAATTTTTTAAATTTATACTTTAAACGAAACTTCCAGTCGGTAAAAAAAATATCTGTAATATCTGTAAAAGTTTTTATGATCTGAGATATATTCGAGAATGAAAAAAAACACGGAACAGATACATCTGAAAATGCAAAAGAACAGATAATTTTTTGACGTTTAAATGTAAAATTAAATTTATATTTTCGAACTACTAGAAATAAATTTATTTTTCCGAACTATTTTCATTATTCTTATTTTCAAATTCATCTACTAAAAACTTACAAAACGACATATCTAAATTTGACTGTGTAAAAAATAAACAAGATTGTATTTATATATAGCATTTTTGCCAGTGTAAAATAATGTTATTATTGTGTTCGCCTGTTATTATTCCATCTGTAGGCAAACACAATAATAACATTATTTTACACTGGTAAAAATGCTATATATAAATACAATCTTGTTTATTTTTTACACAGTCACATTTAGATATATCGTTTTGTAAGTTTTTAGTAGATGAATTTGTAAATATTACCATTTATATTTACAAGCGTAGAAAAAATAGCGTTTTCTACGCGTGGTAAAAAAGTTTTTGCGTTCCTGAACCAATTTCACTCGACTCTATTGCGTCTCGTGGACAAACCGTTCAGTCACGCAAAAAGAGACGTTTTCACCACTTGTATAAAAATCTACTATTTCTATCTATCAGTTTAAAACAGAAAGTTGGCTTTTGCGGTGTAGCGAGAATTTTTTAATTTTTTCTGCTCATGGATGGAAGTAAAAACACAAGTAAAACCAAAGACATAATGGACAAAGACATAATACTAAAATTTATTAATTTTTTCTCTCCAAAACACTTTTGATTTTTTGGCTCTATAACCCGAGGACTTCTTCTTTAAAAAAGGCATAAATCTTTGATATTTACTAATATCCAAATTTTCTTTAACGATGAATGTTGATTTTAACATTGAATAATTTGACCACATTGTTGAAGACATTTTTGTCTGCGATAGTTCACCAAAATATACCAAAAACACATCTTCAGAATAAAAATTTTCTGTTTTTTTGTTCTTACACTAATTGATAAATAATTGGTAAGCTTTTTCAAACCGGACTTTATATTTTTCAGGCAACATATCTAAAGTTAAATTGTTGGCTGCTTCTTTTATATAAGGTGAAGTGCTAATTATATCACTTTCATCACTACTGACTCATTTTAAATTATTTTTATTTGAAAATAGATATAAACAAACTCTGTATAAATTTTAAATTTATTAATTTAAAATTTTAACTTGTTGTTCGATTCGTTCTTTAAACGGCAAATAAATGCCTCCTTGGCAACTTTGATGGCATTTGTCGGCTGTCGTTAAAAAAATAGTATGTATGCTTTGAGCAGAAAGTAAAATTGCTGCTCTGGCATGATTGCTGGTTTCGGCTGCGCCTCAACCAGCAACTTTCATGCACGAGCAGCAATGTAGTACTTTTTGCTCTTAATACACAATCTACTAATTTATTACACTTTTCTGAAAACAACAACATAATTAGTATATTTAGGAATCGTTGGTATTAATAGAAACATTTATTGTACAATTTTTCAGTATTTCATTTTTCGGTAATTCATTCTTTAGAACTAAAGGTGTTGAAGCAGACGGTTCGCAGATGTTTTGATTTTCCTGATGGAATGCCGCAGAGCTTGTATTTTGCAAGTGAGAAGGGTTAAACAATTTTTGTGATATGTCTATTTTTCTTTGTATGGATTCTTCTATGTATCCTTCTGGTACGTTGGAAGAACGACATCCTCCGTGTCTGTATAGAAGTAGCAAATCAGTGCCGCTTTTCACCAATATGCTTGCCGAAGAACGCCTTAGCCCATGTCCGGTATATTCTTCGAGATTTTTCAGTTTCAGGTATTTTGAAAGAAGTTTCGGGACAGCGCTGATGGTATGGCATCCAACATGTTGGGCGTAACACCTACAATTTCGGTACGCAACAAATAATCCTCTGCTGTTCATTTTTTTAGGCCGTAGATCTGTATTATTTTTTTTTTTATCTGTGTACTTTACAGGGCTCGAATGTACATCCCTCATTGGTAATGGTAAAACTTATTGACATATGATTTTTTCCGTCTCGCAAAAACACAACAATAAAGCGCCCATTATCTTCCACGTCGTCTAAACTCAAACGTATTAAATCATCTCTACGATATGCACCAAAGATCCCAAACACTAAAATCACTTTTGCCAGTAGATATTGTTCATCTGAAGCTTCGCATAAAAATGTGGTTACTTGTTCTGCCGTTAGTACCCTGGACTTTTTTGGTATATAACCCACAGCCTAACGCTTCAAAAAAGCAATAGTTTTTGGATATTTTGTGTTGCCAGCATTTTCTTTTATAGCTAAACAACTCTTTAGCATTGAGAACCGACTCCATAGCCTGGAAGATTTCATATTCTTGGCTTTTTCAACAAAATAAACTAGAAAAATATCATCACTTACAGTTTTAACTTTTTTGAGATCAGCATTCCATAAAAAGTTGATACTCGTGTTTATATCTCGACCTGGATTTTGCTGGTAACAAATCAGCACTGGCTTGTGCCGCTAGCTTTAATATGTTCATAGGAATATCTGGATTTTCTTCCGAGTACAGTTTTTATTTTTTAAAACTAACATGAATAAAACTGACAGAAAATAAAACAATGCCGATAGTAAATATATCGTTGCTATGGAAATGTTAAGCATGTTTGATACTATTATACGATGTATTATGATTACTTTGAAAATAAAATGTTCTACACTTACTTCTTATCCTTCTTTGCGTTGTTTTCAGAATAATCAAAAGTATCGTTTATTACACGTCTGGAAATGGATTTGTCACGCATTTCACACATTACATATGTCACGCGCGCACGAAAAAATCCTTATTTCCAGACTCCTAATGAAATAATATACTATTATGTAAAGAAATTCGACAAAAATAGATCTTTCAAATTTTGATAAACATTGACAAAACATTTACATTAAACATTTGCAAATGCATAGCATGTTATATTTTTTTCTTGTTATAGTAAAGAAATGGCAAGAAACAATTAATTGCTCTTTTGTTGGTTATTTATCTGTGGTGCCGAAATCAAAATTTGGTACAAATAATTAGAAGTTTAGTGATAAGTGATAACTAAATGGAAATAAAACCAAAACCATAAAAGATGCTTGCTAAGGAAATTTTAGGAAAGATACACACATTATCAGTACTTTCCATGCATAAAATTATAAATTAAACATAACCGTGGTGGAGTACGCGATTTAATTGAAGGACGAAACAACCTATTGGATTAATCTGGATTTGTTGGATCAAAATTCTTATTTTTGATAATTATTTAAAACTAAAACGTTATTCATTAGATATTTAACTTGTTTTATATATAATTTTTTATAGTTTAGAAAAATCTAGCCACATCCAGCAAGCGCTTGCTGGGATTGGTATAGGTGAGTTTTGAAATTTAAGTCTGTTAAGACACTTATAAATTGATTTCTTTTGATATTTTGAAAACAAATACATATTATATTTGCGTATATACTCACATAACTCAACCTCTGGGGAACAAGATCAAACCCTCCCAGCCGAGAAGCTGTCCGTATTAATGTGCGATACCAGAGATCTGTTACAATTCATACCACCTTAATCACTGTTATTATAATCTTTCAGCTAGAGATGGCAATTATTTGACTTTTTTACTATCCGGTTATCGAATAGTAAATTTTCAAAATAACCTGTTAATCGCGGTTAACCGACAAGAAAAAAATCAATCAAAAATGTGTTCGTAATTCACAAATAAATTTTTAAAAAAGGGTTTCCATTTTACCGCTGGTACTTGGCGAAACATGATGAGTAATTGTAACTAAAATTTCTTGTTATTGTATTTCGCAATTGAATTTTTATTATAGAAAAATTAACTATTTAATTTATATGCTTGATCCGATTTCAATTATGACTATGGACTGTAATCGCAGGCCCTTGAGTCCCTACATATTTGATTCCGAAATCCTGGGTTTAATGAAAGAAAATCGCAGTATTACGGGATCATCATATGTACCAGGATTAATCAGTGAAAATACGAAATCCTGTTAAAAAATAAGTATGGAATGAACAGTTTTTGTTGATTTGTAATTTTTTTTTGTTCTCCAGTCCTTGCTATAGTTATATGAGTGAACGTGGGATTTCATATACCACTGGCAACAATAGTGAGCTATCCCTACAGCAATGGTGATACGTTAGCGGTGCTGGCGGATAAATTTAATTCAGTAAACGGTAGCACCCTGAATCTTAGTTATGGAATATTCCTTGATGATGGTGCGCTATTGTTTGCTCGAAGTAAGGGGCTTTCGTATAACTCTTTGTGCGTGTTTTAATCAATGAATACGATACTAGCACCATGATTATTGGCAATCCAATTTTAGTTTTGTAGCTGCATATTTTTTCAAAAATGCTTGCAATTTTAACTCGCAGTTATTTTTAATGTTTTCTTTATTCTATTGTAAAAATATGGAGGGGCTGAAATCTCACAGCTCTGAGATATCAAGACTTCGGTCTGGGTTAAGGATTTTGATATAGTTTTCGGCAAAAACTTTTATGAGGACATGGTTTTTAGTTTTGGGCAGCGATGTATATCAAACATAACTCTTTGTTAAAGTGCATGTATTTTTTATCTCTGTTTAGATATGTATTACAAAACTAACACGAAACATCAATACGATGCCGGAAAACTATAACAGATCATAAATTAACATAATTTAGTGAAAAGATTATACAATCAGCAAACTACTCAAAAACCTCTCGATTTAGTGTTTCGAGAAAATATTTCAAAATTTCAAATTCATATTTCTTTCAAAGTTCTAAATATATTGTAAAATAAAAAATTCAAACTTTTATCAAACAAAATTCTAAAAATATTTCAAAAATTATTACAAACTACAAATTAGAACTTTTTTAAAAAATTCTAAAAATATTGTAAAAATTATAACAAAATCAAAAATTATAACTTTTTCCAAAATTATAAAAATTATAATAAAATCAAAAATTTAAAATTTTTCCAAAAATTTTTACAAAATTAAAAATTGAAACTTTTTTCCAAATTCTAAAAATATGTATATACAAAATTCAAAAATTCTATTTTTTTTTCAAAATTCTAAAAATATTCCAATAATTAGAATAAAATCAAAAATTGAAAGTTTTTCTAAATTCTAAAAATATATGTAAAATTAAAAAATTTTTTTTTCCAACATTCTAAAAATATTCCAATAATTGGAATAAAATCAACTATTTAAACTTTTTCTAAATTCTAATAATATTCCAAAAATTCTTAAAAATTCAAAAATTGAAACTTTTTCCAAAACTCTAAATATATTGCAAAATTTATAACAATATCAAAAATTGAAACTTTTTCCAAAATTATAAAAATTATAATAAAATCAAAAATTTAAAATTATTCAAAATTCTAAAAATATTCCAAAAATCCTTACAAAATCAAAAATTGAAACTTTTTCAAAATTCCAAAAATGTTGTAAATGTAATTGAAAATGAAATTGGACAACGACATTTTTGAATTTGTTACAGTTTTTGAAGTTATATATATATATATATATATATATATATATATATATATATATATATATATATATATATATATATATATATATTTATATATATATATATATATATATATATATATATATATATATATATATATATATATATATATATATATATATATATATATATATATATATATATATATATATATATATATATATATATATATATTACTTCAAAAACTGTAACAAATTCAAAAATGTCTATGTCCAATTTCATTTTCAATTACATTTTCAGCAAACTATCCAAAAACTTTCAATTTAGCGATTTGAGAAAATATTACAAAATCACAATTTCATATTTCTTTCAAAATTCCAAAAATATTGTAAAAATTATAATAAAATCAAACTTTTTTCAAAATTCTAAAAATATTCCATAAATTATTACAAAATCTAAAATTGAAACTTTTTTCAAAATTAAAAAAATTATAATAAAATCAAAAATTTAAAATTTTTCAAAATTACAAAAATTCTTACAAAAACAAAAATTAAAACTTTTTCCAAAATTTTAAAAATATTGCAAAAATTATTACAAAATCAATAATACAAACTTTTTCAAAATTCCAAAAATATTTCAAAAACTACAACAAATTCAAAAATTTCCATGTCCAATTTCATTTTAAATTACATTTACGTCATAAAAACAGCTACATTTTTTTTCCCAAAATATTGGCTAAAAAATTAAATGAAATCATTTTTTGACACACTTGACATTATTTTTTGACAAACTTATAATGCCATAATTCTCTATAATAATAATAAAATATCATGTCATACGAACTATAAATTTTATTTTTTCTAAAAAAATTGGGTAAAAAATAAATAAAAACATTTCTTTTGACACACTTGACAACATTTTGTTGACAAACTTATAATGCCATAATTCTCAATAATAATAATAAATTTTCATTTCAAACAAACAATTTTATTTCCAAAAAATTGGGTAAAAATAAAAAAAAATCTCTTTTGACACACTTGACAACATTTTGTTGACAAACTTATAATGTCATAATTCTCAATAATAATAATAAAACTTCATTTCAAACAAACAATTAATTTTATATTTTTTCCAAAAAATTAGGTAAAAAAATAAATAAAAATCTTTCTTTTGACACACTTAACAACTTTTTTTTGACAAACTTAAAATGCAATAATCTAGTTTTTGATCTCACATACCAATCCCGACCATCAAGATTTCTCCAAATTCAATGTTCCTACTCGTAATCACTTAAAATGAACGTTTTTAAGCCAAAAATATGCAAATTTCCTTGTTTTGACACACTTAATGATTTTTTTGACACACTTCCGGTACAGTTATCGAACACAGCGTCCTTTCGGACCTGTCCCTTGAGTATACCTATTTTTAGAAAATAAATTTTTGAAATCCCTCCAGTGGTTTTCCCTGCAGCGTAGGTAATGTTGGCCGGTCGACAGACAGACATACATTTTTTTTTTTGCTCTTTTAGAATCAGGAGGTCCTAAAACGTCGAGAAATGTAAAAAAAAACTGGGGGTAAGAATTTCACTTTGAGCTCATTAATGTAATACTTAGGTCTTTCAGACCGAAGTAATATTATTTTTACAATAATTTTATATATTATTAAATTTTGTTTAGTTATTTAGTAGATTACGACCGGGATTTAATTTATATATTATAAACCGACATTTATTTAAAATTATAAACCGTTTGGTGAAATATGACGCTTCGTCCGCGAACGAGAGAAATCTCTCAACTGTTTTTAATTAAAATGTGATCAACGTTTGTTTAATTGAACTCTTTTGTTTTTTTTTTCGTAGAACTAGAGTTGGCCCTCAGAGGACACTATCTTTAGTATTTTAAATTCAAATTTGCTTTAGTTTATAATTTTTAATTAGTAATAGTGAATTCTTTTCGACTGTACCAAACAAGTTTCAACACCGAGTTATCAAATTTTGAAGTCTTTTGGAATGGAATTTGGAATGGAATTGGAATTTTCAATACAAAAAAAAATGATTCACTGAAAAAAGTGTACATATTCTTTTCAACTATGTACCGAACAAATTTCAGTACAGTTCCAACACCGAATTATTTTATTATTACTAATATTACTAATTATAAACTAAAGCAAATTTGAATTGAAAAATACTAAAGATAATGCCCTCTGAGGGCCAACTCTAGTTCTACGAATAAAAAAAACAAAAGAGTTCAATTAAACAAACGGTAATCACATTTTAATTAAAAACAGTTGAGATATTTCTCTCGTTCGCGGATGAAGCGTCGTATTTCATCAAACGGTTTATAATTTTAAATAAATGCCGGTTTATATTATATTAATTAAATCCCGGTCGTAATCTACTAAATTAATAAACAAAAGTTAGTTTAAAAAACAGCTGATTTAATAAAATATAAAATTATTGTAAAAATAATATTTTCTTAATTGAAATTTAAAAGAAAAATCGTGAAACAAAATAGTGAAAAGATTCAATTGTTTGTCCTTGATTTTCTAATAATTTTTGTTTTTTAACTCGATGCAACATTGTGAGTGCGTTTATTTTTCTTTATATTGTTAACTTTAATAAAAGTGAAATAGAATTTTGTTTTGTTTAGATTAGAAGAATTATGTGAAAATGTTGGTAAGTGTTTTTTATGTAATCTAATAAAATTAATGATGAATATATTAAGTATTTTAAACAAAAGAAAATTAGGAAATGAGGTTTTACGTTGTATATAAACTTCTTCATAATTTTTTATATACAACTAATTACTATTACTATAATGATCAATTTATTATATTTTAATTGGTTTTGATTTGGGTTTGTATATTATATAAAAACACTAGCAGGACTCGGCGTGCTTTGCTACGCTTATAAATAAAGTTTGTGCGCAGACATTTTGTTGACGTAGTAGCAATGATTTCATAAAAGTGGTAATGAGAAATGATAACATAATTTTTAATTTTTCTTTTTAAAAATTTGAAAGAAAAATAATCAGCACTTTAGCTGATCAGTTAGGGTATATGAAAAATTGGCGATCAAATAAGTTTTCAAGTAAGCAATAAAAAAAATTTAAATGACTTGTTGAATTAGTAGAGGTGTGTCATCTCTATATATACGGTGACCATTTTTTGGAAAGGAAAATACAGGACATAAATTAACTAAAATTTTATGCTAAAAAAATAACGGCCCTCTGCTACCTACCACAAATAAAAATGTGTTAAAAAAAATAATTATATAAGTTATTTATTATTATTAATATTATAAAAATTAAATGAATCTAATACAGTCCCTGGGCCTACGCCGATTTCATGTGGGATTACCACATATTTTATACTTGGTGAAGCGCCTGTCCTTGACTTGACGAGTCCAAAACTTTTGTTCTGCCATTTTTCTTGATTTGGCCGCTTTTTGTTCGGCAAGCTCCGAAAAATGCCGATTGCCCGGGTCTTGTAAATTTCATGAGGGTAACCTTGTCCGACAAAATTTGTCTGCTTTTGTCAAGTCCGACAGCCAAAATATACCAAACTGTCAGTTGTCGAACTCGACAATGGCAGACACATTACCCTCGTGATCTAAAGCAGTTAAAAAAAATGTGGTAGCAAATCTACAAGATCGCGGGAAATCGACATTTTTCGAAGATTGCCGAACGAAAAATCTGTCGATTTGAGGAAAATGGCAGAACAAAAGCTTTCGAACTCGTCAAGGACTAGCGCCTCACGAAGTATAAAATTTATAATCATCAAATGAAATCGGCGTGGGCCCAGGGACTAATAACACACGTCTTCTTGACTAGAATACTAAGATTAAATACTAAATTTAATTTTATTTTATTCAAAGAAGTGCCCAATTTTTTTGCTCGCTAAAGTAGCTTTCTAGTGTTTATCGGTTGTAATGGCTGGTCGGCAGACGGACAAATATTTGTTTTTGCAGTTTGAGAATCGTTAGGACCTAAAACGTTTAAAAATGCCAAAAAGTGGGGCTGTGATTTTGATATTTGGCTCGATATTGTAATACTTTAGACAAATATAGACAAATTTTTGGGAAATCTAGAGAAATTATTATTTTAAATGCATATTCCTATAAAGTTTATGCAAAAAAAAGAGGACATTTGCATATCAAATTAAGAAATAAGGGACATTGTACTGTCCTGTATTTGCAAAAAAATCTCAAGGGACAGCATGGCAAAAAACAGGACAGTCCTGTAAAATGCAGGACGGATGGTCACCGTATCTATGTAGAACATTATACAGAACAAAAATAGATTCACAAATGTTCACAGTACTCATGTGTTCAATGTGCTCTGTGCTCACGAAGAAAAGAGAACGCACAAATTTGTAATATGTTTAATTTCACGATGCTTCTCCACGTTATATGTACATTATTTGTTGTTGTTCCATTGTTGGTTCAGATATAGAGATTGTCTAGTTTTCTGCCTCTATTCTGACTACGCAACATATAATTGTCCATATGAAAAGCTATCCGTTCTACATCTAAAGCGCGCTTTTTTAATTATAATTATATTATAGCCTTATCTATCTATATCTATATATAAAAAAATACGTAAGCAATATTTTTGCGGTACAATTTTAAAATATTTGCTCCATCAAAAGTGTGGCAATATGTATATCGTAGGATAGGTCTTGAGAAGTTGATGTGCCGAAAAATACTTTTTCTTGAATTTTGACGATTTTTTCAGAAAAAATGTCATAGGCTTATTTGTTTGATTTTTTGCTCAGTTGTTTTGTTTTTTTTTTCAAGTTATTTGTTTCACAATTCAAAATCAATCTATTTCAATTAATTAAACTCTGAAATAATGTGTTGTAGCTATTGGTTGGGAGGTCTATTTACAATTTTGACCACTGAGCGATTCCTAGTATAATTATATTAGAGCCTGAGCTTTTTTGATGGTGATTGCAAACACCAATTGAGTTGCCAATTGTGATCTTTTAATATGAAATGCTAATCAACCATATTGTATTTATATTAAAACTAATCATCAGTATTGTATTTATATTAACGATGCAATTCCACATTGACCGAAGCAGCTGATCGATTCGACAGTAGCATTCATAATTGATTAAGAACTAAGTTCGCTAATACTACGCACAAATTTTCAATCATACGACAGGAAATATCTTCAACCATGTGCGATTTATATTTTTTCCCATAACGTTATTTTAGATGAAGGACAGTAGGCGGTCATTATGATTTCAAACGGTCAGTATGATTTCATAATGCTCGTAGACTTTGGATATGACCGATAGTAAAGCTATTTGCCTTTAATTTGAGATATCGGATTTTGGTCCCTTTTTGGGGACGGGCTGGACATTTGCCAACTTCCAGCACAAGGGAAGTATACCAGATTTGTAGGATTGGTAGAATATTTTAGTCAAAGTTGGTGCAAGTTCTTTGAAAACGGGTTTTAAAATAATGGGTGGAATATTGTCCATTCCTGAGGCTTTGTTGATGTTTAACCCCTTTAAAAGTTTGATGACTATTTTGGGTTTTAAGTGAAGTTTATTCCTATTAACTCCTGAAGATTGGATTTGAGGCATTTCTTTAGGAGTTTCCAAAACAGTGGAGTTCAGACTTCAGAGCAAAGCGTTCAAGCGAACAAGTTAGCTTTTCTTGCGGGATCATTGACGATTAAACCACCATCAATAATAGGGGGAATAGGAAATTTTGTACCAGAATTTAAAGAATTAATGGCACTGTAGAAACTCTTGTCAGAAACAGACATAGACGTAAGTTTTGAGGCTTTGTAATGAAGCGTTACTTCGTTGTATGTTCAACTGCCGCACTTCGTATGTCGCACAACCAAATGAGATTTATTTAGGCCCCAAGCTAGCTTCAGCCTGTGGGTACAAGTAGACATATACCTGCTGCTTCAGTTCAAATAACGGTATTGTGCGCCTATCTCATAAAGGACGGATTAAACGAAAAAGCAAGTGAAGATAAGTAGACTCTGGCGACCCACATTAGACGAAAAGAACCGCGATCACCACGTCCACTCCCATAATTCTAACACACACATACCCTCTCGCACTTCGCCACTCACTCACACTTACACTCACACATACACACATTCATGCCCATAAGCGTCAGTTTGTACATCAGAATTTAGTAAGAGTTGTTCAACTGCTTCTACCAGCACAGACTGATCATACTGGTATAACTCAATCCTTGAATCAATTGATGATGTCACTATATCTTCTTGTTTTGGAAGTTGTTTTTTTTTATTTATAAAATCACATCCGAACCACACATCTGTTTAACAACCGAGATGCATAGCCCGAAATGACGTTGTAACATTGATACTAACTTTAGTTCCAAACTTAATAAAAGCAGATTAAAAGAAATCCTTCAAAAATAATATTGAATTCACTTTTACATTATAAGTATGAACTAGTCCAAACCTTGGTAGAATAGCAATAGAATGACGATATTTTTCATCCGCAATACCTTCTTTTATTAGTCTATTCGTGACTGCTAATTCTCGTATTTTCGTCCTACATACCATCATCAAATTTACGATAAACTACAACAATTGGTTGAGTAAATAATAATAAGCTATTTATTTTTAATTTTATTTATTTATAAGTTTTTATCATCAAGTTTCGAAGTATACAGGTAAAATTCTCGCTTATATGGCTCCAACTGGATCGTTACAGACACACACGCATGCAACCAAGCTACTCTCTCATACGTACCCACACCCACACAACCATATATTCACACTCACACCCCAACATACACATCCATAATAATTCACACCCACACCTAGAATAAAGTTAAAATACGAGTCACCCCATAGCTAGTCCAGATCCCTCCTTAAAGAGCCTCTTTACTCGCACATCCTCATCCAGTATAGGGTTTGGTAAAATTACGCTGGTAATACTTGTAGATATTTAGAAAATCTCCTATTCCGCCTTAGAGGTGGTTGTTCCTCCGGAAATATGTTTATGGACCACATCAAATTCCAAATATAAAATGGTCGGTACGGAAATGTACTGCCGTATTCAGCACACCAGGCGCAACTGTGGCACGTGATAAATTGTTCAATGCGGATTGTTTGTAAATTGTTTTGTGTTTTATAGGTTGGTTTTTGGTTGATCGTCCCCCTTTTAGACAATCGTTATCACCAAATCATTATTTTAACTTCGCACAATTACGATGTTCATTGACCAACAGTCTTTTAAAAAAAAAATTATCACAGAATTTCTCCCAAAAAATATGGTTATGATTTTTTATTGTTTTATTTAACAGATTTTTTTATTCTAATTTTACAATGTTCACTAACATCGAATTATACTAAAACATTGGAAATGCGAATAAATAGGAATTATTTTCAATAGTTTATTTACCCGATTTTAATAATTTTTGCTAACACACAACGATAATAGATGCTCGACATACGAACAAATAAGATTTTTGTTTTTCAATAATTTATTTTATGCAAAAACGATACGTAAAACACATTTTACATCCTAGTTATCGTGGCTGAAAGTTGAACTTTACATCCGTAAAATAAAATCCCGTTGCTATATGAAATATTAATATATTTTTCTACTTTACCGCCCGTAAAATAATCACCCGTAAAATATTCATAAAATTAGAACAAACAAATAAATTATTGTATGAAGTTTATAGAGAAAATCATGGCATGTTTAGCATAATTTTCAAAATGTCTAGCGAGTTTAAAAAATTCAAAAATTGATTTATACTACAATAAAGTTGTGCAGTTGTGCGTAAAACGTTGTACATACACTCAGGCTGAAAGGTAGATTGGTTGGTTCAATAAAAGCCCTTGCTTCGCGTCGGGCTTCAATATGAACCGCTGGCGTAATCTTCTACTATCAGCCCTCGATATGTAAAAGTATATTACATATCTAGAATTGTAAATAGCATTTTACATGCGAGTGAAAATATTGCGCACGAGACTTTACAACTCGAGATTTGTTATATACTTTTTCTACGACTTTGTTTTAATGCCCAAACGCATATAACTGCTTGAAAAAATGAACTACTAATTATAAATTAAATGCAAATAGTTCACAAAATGTAGTAGGCTTTGCATTATTCTGTGTCAAAATGAATTGAAATATTTAATTTTTAAAAATCAAATTTTTCTTTAAATAAAAATTTTTCTTTTTATTTAAAGCGTGCGGTAATATATATATGAAAATCCATTACCGCACGCTTTTTTTTACTTACCGCAAAAAAAACCACACCCAAAAAAACTTGATGTCTCAAAATGTCAAAAAACATCCACAGCTGTTTACCGTTTAGCACAGAAAAAGTAAGAGAGAGAGAAGCCCTATATCGCTTCTATTATATCATTATTAACGGCCGTTTGTAAACAATAACAAAACGATAAGAACGATGAGTTTCTTTCTTGGGAAGGTTTCTGTCGTTAAGTTTTGCACCCACTAAAGAGTTTAAACAACTAATTCTTATCAAACTTGAAAACAAATTCTGTAAAAAAAGAAGATTACGAACCGAGTGCAAGAAAGTATGTTGGAAAAGGGTAAAATCAAATTAGAAAGTTCTTGTTAATGTAAATTTAATGCGCGCGAGAAAGTAGTGAGACTCTAAATTACGAAGTTTGATTAACAACTTCATTACAGCTTTTGCTCTGTCAATTTCAGACTTTTTGTTTGAGATAATCTGGTTAGATATTTTGTTAGCCTTTAGATATTGGGATCGATTAGCGGGAGTTTTGTTATGAATCCAAATATTAAATGATCTACGTTTGTTTCTAAGTGCCGTTTTGGCAGCTTTCGAATACAAGTATTTTTATTTGGGTTTTACTGGAAAAAGCGACGAATTTATTGATAGCAAGTTGGATGGTTTCAACAATGATGGTCGAAAGGGAAACCACGGAAAAAATTTGGAAGACCACTCTTATTCATTTTTAAGTAGTGAATTATTTTACGGGGTTTGGGAGCTGTAGTTTTAAGTAAATCAGTTTTGATAACTGATGAAATAACGATCGAAATTTCCAATATAACCTTTTACGACATCGACACTCGTAATATCTTGTGGTAGGATAGAGCATTGTGGTAAGATAGAGATCTAAAAGAAAACTATTATCAGCGCCATTACGGGGAGTGAAAGAAGGGCTTTTAACAATTTGGTATAGGCCCTGAGATGCTGCAAAAATTTCTGCCAGTTTTCCACTATTGTCTACATCGTCGGTCGATTTCGAGAATTCCAACCATGATTTGTTGTGGACTTTGAAGTCACCTGTAACGATAACCTCACAATTAAGAGACTTTGCTCTAATCTATGTCCACAATTTTTGTCAGTAAATTAAAAAAAGTTTGGGTTACGTTTGTTGGGGGACCGGTATAAAGCTATTGTAAAAAAAGTAATTTCTGGAACACAAATCTTTAAAACCATTGTATTGAAGCCACCATCGTGTAGTTCATAATTTGGAAAGCATGTATACGCAACATTCTCATGAATGAATGCCCATACGCATGGAGTTTGAAAGCTGATTCAAGCTTTTATTTGGAATTAAGCGATTCTATATAGTGATATTTTTTAGAAATTGTGTTTCTGTGAGGCTCAAGATGATGTTGCACGTGGCCATGGTTAGCGTTCAATCCGCAGGTGTTTTGAACATGTATTTTAAAATTTTTGATTGATTCATATATGTGTTGCTCCTGCAAATACCGTGGACAAGCCGCTTTGTTGGCGGGTAGATTGCGAATATTTGCGAATATGTATCAAAAAGTTTATATTTTTATGTTTTATTAAAGAATGGATAACTAAGCAAAAAATCTTATCATACAATAAAATGACATGTGCCAATATTTCATGATAAAAGATGAAGAAATAATAACAAAATAATAAGTGAAAAACAATTTGTGAGAAATTTGCCAAAAACAAAACAAAACTAGTTGCCAATAATCCACGCGCAGTGCACCCCAGACGCACCGCTCACCATCTCAATTGAGGCACAAAGCACACATAATTATATGTTGGTCTGATTTCTTGGAAGCGCTAATGAGCGGTACTACTACGGAACGCTGCCCAGTTAAGACTGGAAGTGCTGCCGTTGACTAATTAGATTTCGTTCGCCAGCACCCTAAGATATCTTGTCTAACGATATCTCCTGCTATTACTAGTGGTATGTGATATCTCACGCCAACTCATATGTCAATGACAGGGACTGGAGTATGCGGGGAAGTCAGATCCGTAAATCAACATTGATCATAATCGATCAAAGTCGATCCCTCCTGCGTACTAGATTCTATATCTTATTAAATGTGTCGCTGTGTTTTCTCAACTATCTCTTTTAGTTTTTTTAGGTGGCATTTGTAATTTTTGGCGCCGAAATTTTTTTTTTCACCAAAAAATTTTTTACTAATTGTTGCCGTCCGTGAAAGCATTTATTTGACTCGATTACATTAAAAAGTAAATATTCGCACATTTCACAAACAAAAATCAACACATTGACTCATCTCGCTTGGATTGTACTACTTACGATAAATAAAGTCACCTTCCATATTTTTTCTGATCTCATTCATTCGATCAAATTAATTTTATTATTAGCAAATGTATCATTAATTGTAATGAAATCACTCAATAAATTCAAAATCACTTGTCATAATATTACGTCATATATTTAAAATTCAATCTTCTAATAGTATTTTAGGATCAATAGTAACATCATTATATAAATATTAATAATTAAAGAAATAATTATAATAATATATAAGATCAAAACGGTGATACATTTTAATTATGTGTTTACGATTTTATAAAAAAAAAACCAAAAAAATTGTGTCGAAGGCGTAAAATGATTCCAAATTGTCTAGAAAATTCGATATTTTATCGTTTTAAGATTGGTTAGAAATATTAACATAATTAAGTATAAATATTATTCAATTTGTTGTACGAGGGAGAAAGAACCCGTTATTAAAGCTATTCTTCGGTATGAACGTTAAAGCTTTAACAAATACATATAAATTTATGTATAATATTCTTGGGTCAAATTTAACATATTTATATATGCTTAACTCTATCAATTTAATTTGCATTCAAATAAATACGAAAGAATTAATTTCCTTTAAAACATGAATCCAATCAAAATTACAACTAAAGAAAAATTATGAATTTTTCCTATTTATTAATCGTCGCCGAAACGTCTCGACTTAATACAAGTTCTTATAGAACTTCTTAACAAAATAAAAATATTTATATTCCAATTTATTGGTCAATTAATTTTTTGTTTATATAATCAAGCTCCATTTTACATAATCAATTCGTATACATATATATTGTTATGATGTTATGCAAAGCAGAACCGATTCCAAACACTTTCTATTGCTTTAAGTTTTTTTTTTCAATTTGCGATTAAATTGCACATAATCAATTAAGGATATATACGAATAGACATTTTTTTCTTTTCCTCGAAACTCATTATCAACCTAATAAAAAATTATTGCAGTTTGGTTGTTTTGGTTTGTTCAAAATGAACATAGCTTGTCATTTCCAAATTGGCAATGGTTCAAAATCTGATTCCAAGAAAATAAGGAAAAATATGCTGATATAACAGAAATTTTCTCAACTAATTATAAATTTGATTTTTTTGTGGGGTTTGTTGTGACGGTTTTAGATAATTATTGAAAGGAAATAATTTTTTTTTAAAAATATGTTGGGGTTTGGTTGGATTGGAACAGATTGTAACAAGAAAATTAAAAAAAATTATTTTATTAGTCAGACATGTTTTCGGTTTTAAATTATTTACACTCTTTTTTTGTTAAGTTAATATAGCAACGAATGATGGTGCAGTTTCCGATATTCTCAATCCCTATCCAACAAGTTTTTTCGACCGTCTCACTCTATTTGACAATATCAGAAACTGTATATCGATTTTCAAGGGTCTTATTCTCTAAAATCTACCCCATCGCATGCTCCATTCTAATAGAAAAATATGGAGGGGCTGAAATCTCACAGCTCTGAGATATCAAGACTTCGGTCTGGTTTAAGGATTTTGATATAGTTTTCGGCAAAAAACTTTTATGAGGACATGGTTTTTAGTTTTGGGCAACGAGGTATATCAAACATAACTCTTTGTAAAAGTACAAGTATTTTTTATCTCTGTTTAAAAATTTATTACAAAACTAACACGAAACATCAATAGGAAAATTATAAACAAAATTCCAAAAATATTGTTAAGTTAAATAAAATCAAACTTTTTCAAAATTCCAAAAATATTCCAAAAAATTATTCTAAAATCAAATATTTAAACTTTTTCTAAATTCCGATAATATTCCAAAAATTCTTAAAAATTTAAACTTTTCCAAAATTCAAAAAATATTGCAAAAATTATTACTTATTCAAAAATTTAAACTTTTTCAAAATTCCCAAAATTACAATAAAATCAAAAGTTTAAAATTTTTCTAAACTCTAAAAATATTCCAAAAATTCTTACAAAATCAAAAAATTAAACTTTTTTCAAAAATTTAAATATCTATATATATATATATATATAT
Source organism: Diogma glabrata (assembly GCA_963693315.1). Taxonomy (NCBI): domain Eukaryota; kingdom Metazoa; phylum Arthropoda; class Insecta; order Diptera; family Cylindrotomidae; genus Diogma; species Diogma glabrata. The sequence continues at coordinate 13,772,023 of OY856186.1, forward strand.
ATATATATATATATATATATATATATATATATATATATATATATATATATATATATATATATATATATATATATATATATATATATATATATATATATATATATATATATATATATATATATATATATATATATATATATATATATATTAGAGTGGGGCGATTTAAAAATCTTTATGGGCCCCTCGCGATTCTGATTCCTGGAGTTTTTCTGAGCAAAAAAGTCCACTAGACCATATGTCTACGGTGAAAATCGAGCTTGCGAATTTTTGTTTGAAGTTTTTTTGTCGCAATTTATGTTTTGTGAAAACTTGCAAATATTCTTAGGCTCATATCTCGTAAACCATTTGAAATTTTAGTATGAATAAAATTAGTAAATTGTAGTTCTTGACTTCAGCTACAAATTTGCTAAATAAACAAACCGAAAAAAATAACATCTTCATTACCAAAAACACGAAAATGCCAAAAAATCTAGATTCTTAATAAATCCTAAAGCAGACATTTGTTAAATTTTTTGACACCATTTCTGGGTAAAAACTGTATTCGAGACTATGTTTTCAGACTCTTATATTAGGGGTCCCTGAAGCGAATATCATAACCATCAACTTCAATGCAAGTCCCTGAAGCGAAACTCAACTGCATAACCGTCAACTAACATAGAATTTGATTAAAATATATTGTTTTTGCACTTTTTTTTACTTTTAGAATAAATATTACACATTATAATTATTATAATTATAATTATAATAAATATTATAAATTTTATAATATTATATATTATATTATTATATTATATAAATTAAAAACTAATAACACTTGTTTTTATATTTCGCAAATATGTTTTTATTTTTATTTTCTAAAAATTTTTGCTCAATGCATTTCGGCTTACGCCATTATCAAGAGCGATTCAAAAAGTTTATGAAGAAAAAATTTTGATTTGAATCAAAAATAAAATGAAAAATGAATAACTAGATTAAATAATTTATATAAACAAATTGTTAAAACATTTAATTAAAAAGTAGGTAATTTTTCTTATTTAACTGGTTTATAATGGAAATACCATAAATTTGTTGATTTAATAGTTTCTAAAAATGATGACCGACAAATAGATCCGGATTTGTCAAAGGAGAACAAATAACGTCGGTTTGAGAATTTAGTAAATTTTTGTTAAAGTGCATTGCTTTACGTATTTCAAAAGCTTCCAAAATATCAAGTTTAAGACCTTTCGTTTCATATTGTAAAATTTGAATATTGTTGTTATTTATAAAATTACTAGTATGATTTTCCTCAATTAAATGATTAGAAAAGGTGGAAGATGTTTGTCCTAATCTTAAACTACGAAAATGTTCAGCACATCGAACATGAAACGGACGACCTGTCTGTCCAATATAGATTGCATCACAGTCAGAACAAGATAGTTGATAGACTCCAGATTTTGAAAACTTACTTAATTTTTGTTTATTATTTACAAGAAGATTTTGAAGGTTATGATTATTATAATAAGCACAACTTAAATTTGTATGTTTTGAAATTTTGTTTCCTAATTTTTGGCTTAAATTACCTGTGTAAAGTATTTTACGCCATAATTTTGTTTCAAGGACGGGGTTTGGATAAATTAAATTATAAGAAATCTTTTTTAATTTCTTACGTAAAATTTTGTGAACTAATGTAGGATTATATCCATTATTAAGAGTTATGTTCGAAATAACATTTAATTCCTTTTGAAAATTAGCTGCGGAAAGAGGGACTTTTATAAGTCTATCAACCAATGCATGAATGGCTGAATGTTTTATATTTGACGAATGATTAGAAGTAGAGTGTATAATAGAATCTTTACATGTTGGCTTACGATAAATATTAAAAGAGAATTTAGAAAATGAATAAAAAATAAAATATTTATAAAAAAAATATTTTTTTTTTTTTTTTTTTTTATTTATTTTTTGAAATATTTATTATATTTATTATATATAATAAATTTTATAAATAGTGTTTCGAGAAAATATTACAAAATCACAAATTCATATTTTCAAAATTCCAAATATATTGTAAAAATTAAATAAAATAAAACTTTTTTCAAAATTCTAAAAATATTCCAAAAAATATTACAAAATCAAAGATTAGAACTTTTTTCAAAAATTCAAATAATATTGCAAAAATTATAACAAAATCAATAACACAAACTTTTTTCAAAATCCCAAAATTATTTCAAAAATTGTAATAAAATCAAATATTTAAACTTTTTCTAAATTCTAATAATATCTTCTTGCAAATTCAAAAATTCAAACTTTTTCCAAAATTCTAAAAATATTGCAAAAATTAAAACAATATCAAAAAAATTGTAACTTTTTTCAAAATTCCAAAAATTATAATAAGATCAAAAATTTAAAATTCTAAAAATATTTCAAAAATTCTTACAAAATCAAAAATTAACTTTTTTCAAAATTCTGAAAATACATATATAAAATTCAAAAATTCCATTTTTTTTCCAAAATTCAAAAAATTCTTACAAAATCAAAAATTGAAACTTTTTTCAAAATTCTAAAAATATATATATATAAAATTCACAAATTCACAAATTCAAAAATTCTATTTTTTTTTCAAAATTCAAAAAATATTGCAAAAATTATTTATTTATTTATTTATTTTCAGAATTTCAACGGGAGTAAAACTCCCACTATACAGAGTTATAATTTATTGCAAATTATTTATTATAATTTATTATTTATTTATTTATTTATTATAATTTATTTAAAAAAAGGTCAACTAAAGACTAGCATAAAAAGCATTTCTCCTAACATAATTTGTGTTTCCACTATCAAAACCTATCCTTTGTATATTTTTAACTTCGTTTTAAAAGCAGTTCTGCTAGAATTGACGTATTTTAGAATTAACAATTTTTCTAAAACTTGAAAACGAGCCTCCAAAAAAATCAGTGGCCTTGGAATGCATATTTGCAGCTGCACTCAGCTTGTAAATGGTTGACACTTCACGGACATCACGGTATTTAAATGGAATCGTCAAAATCAACCCACTGCTTCTTAGTCTGATGTCAGGTATAATGAACGAAAATTGTGAGAGTAGGTGCATAGATACCACTCTTCCATTGAATATATTAAATAGTAGATATAGTTCATGTATCTTTCTGGCAGATTCAAGCGTATGAATATTAAGCTCCCTTGCTATACTTGAATAGTTGTGGTCAAATCTGTGCATCGGCTGATTAGATTTAAACGCAATAAATCTTAAAAAACTGTGTTGGATTTGTTCAATCCAAACACGATTTAACGTAGGCGTTATACATTGTAATTATAGAAATCGTATTGTGAAAATCTCTGCAATAGAACTTAACCATCCATACAGATCTTTTGGCTCTGTTGATTATGTACTCTATATGATCATTGAAATTTAGTAACGGATCAAAAATTACTCCTAGATCCTTTATCTTATCAACGTACCCAATAACAGTATCATTGGCCTTGAAATCGTAATTAATCATGTTAACGTTAGGTTTATGCAAAAATTTCATGACATTACATTACGTCATGACCTTACATTTAGTAGCATTAAATTCAAATCCGTTTTCACGATTCCATTGATTAACTCTAATAAAGTCCTCATCAAGGAGCATCAAATCAGCTTCAGTTTTAATTTCTTTATATAGTTTCATATCATCAATGTAGAGTTTGAAGCTTGAATGTTTTATTACCTTTTTTATGTCATTTACATAAATAACGTAAAGTAATGACGCTAGATGCGATCCTTGAGGCGCACCAGATGTTACTGAGATTACATCTGATACACAGTTATGAATTTTAACATATTGTTTTCGATTATGTAAATAGTTCTGGATCCAAGCCAATATATTACCTATGATGCCATAAGCACTTAGTTTGAACGAGAGCCTGTTGTGATTTATTTTATCAAAAGCCTTTCTAACATCAGAGTAAATAGTATATACATTGTTTTTATTAATGAAAGCAACTGCCAAATCTTCTTTGAATTCCAATAAGTTAGTGATAGTTGATTTCATTGGAACGGCACCATGCTGTTGTTCGATTATAAATTTTTGAAAGTAGATATGTAGTTTTTTATATATAATACTCTCAAAAATCTTGGCAACGATATTGAGAATTGTAATTGGTCTGTAATTTGAGACATCATTTTTATTTCCTTCTTTAAAAACTGGTGTTATAAAACCAACTTTCCATTGCTCAGGGTATACCCCTTTTTCTAATGACGCATTGTAAAGAATAAGTAGCGGTTGAATCAATTGAGCAGATGTTGATCTCACAAATAAAGGGTTTATACCATCAGGACCAGCTGACGTCCCGATTTTTAGCTTCTGAATTTCATTATATACATCTTCATACTCTATGTGTATTTCATTGAACAAAAAAGGGTGAGGTGCTACAATTTCCGAAGCTGTTGGTTCAGGTAAATTTTGATTATTGTAGACACTACCAAAAAAATCAGCAAACAAGTTAGCTATAGCATCCTGATCACGGGCAATAACTTTATCTTTAAACATGGTAGATGGTATGGATGGTTTAGTTTTCTTGGCTGCAACAAACTTCCAGAATACTCTGTTGTCAGTAAGAACCTTATCTTCAACCTCTTCTATAACTTGTGAATAGTCAGAGCGAATTAGTTTAAGACATAATCTGCGCTGCTCCTGAAATTTCAACACATCATACACATTTTTGGTTTCTTTTGATCGACGGTGTAAAATTTTTTTGAGAATGACTGCAGCAATTGTTTTGTTCTTGAACCAATATGGAAAACTGGATGGATTAATAATTCTCTTTTGAACATTTTTATCTATGATATCGTGCAGTATTTTATAAAATGTGCTGGTGGCTGTATCAATATTATCATCCAACTGTGTAGTCCAGTCACAACTTTCTAGCTCTGAAAGAATGACATTAAAATTAGCTGAGTTAAAATCATAAATTTGTTTGCTCGAGTGTAATTTTTTATCTATTTCTATGAACATTCTGATAACAAATGCATCATGAGAAACAAGAGGCTCAGAGCTTATATTGATTTCAATTTCTTCATTGGAGAATGCCAGGTCAAGTGTATTACCAAACTTATTTTTATAGTGGTTGAATTGATTTAATTTTAACAGTGTAGTTTTCATGTGCACATAATGTGCTATTTCACGTACAACCACACTAGGATGAGATCCTTGAATACTTGTGCTGCTACCTTCTCTATTCCATATAAATCCAGGGATATTATAATCACCTAGTAAAACGATCTTATGATTATTATACTGACATATTAAATCTTCTAGAAACTCCATATGTTTAATGTATACATCAACTGATGCATTTGGTGGAATGTAGACCAAGCCTATTAAGTATTTTATGTGTTCAGAAACAAATTCTATGTACAAGTGTTCATTAAAATTGCTATCTTTATATAACAATGAGCTGACAAACTTATTATTTATAGCAAGCAGTACACCACCACCTCTGGATTTATTGGCTAGTGTGAAATTACGATCACATCTGTAAATTGTGTAGTTAGAATTGAATAACAACGAATCATCTACATTATTATTCAACCATGTTTCAGTGAAAGCTACTACATCATACACTTCGGACGAAATTACTAGGTTAGTATTTAGATCATTTAGTTTGTTATTGAGGCTTCGTACATTTTGATAGTAGATACTAAATTGGACTATTTTTGATGCAGTTGAGGCTTTCCTATCAAGTTTTTTGAGTCGACAATTACAGGATTACCATTCTTGTATAAAATTGTGAGGTTATTTTCACCTTTCAATTGTCGTTCTGTAATTTCGGATCTCAGTTGTTTTAGATATTTTTGTTCAGCGATTGTTTTATCATTACCAATTCTTACATTCTCTCCAGGAAATAGTGATGCAAGAATTTTATTGTTTCTCAAGACATGTAAAGCTTCTTCTTGTGAATTTAAGATAATTTTCAACGGGCGCTTACCTTGGGCATTGAACTTGCCTAACCTATGAATTTTAAACTGTTTTTTAATTGATTTCATAGTTTCATTATCGAAAATAACGTTAACTAGTTGATTATCTTTTATGGTACTATTATCATCCGGTAGGTTAAAAACTATAACATTATTACGTCTTACAAGCTTTTCATTAATCTCTCTCATAACTTCAGCTCCGAAGATACTCATATTTACCTCATTACTCTTAATGTTCTCTAAGCGACTAATATCGTTATTGATTTTCGGCAAAATCGACTTATGTAGATTATCATTATATTTCTCAATTTCATTCAGTCTAGTTATTATTTGTAAATTTTCAGATTTTACCATCTGTATTTCCCTTTTGATAGTGTTAATTTCAGAACACAGGATATCCAGTTTAGTATCTATAAGCTGAGCAAGATCTTTCTTTAAGCCTTCCAACATATCTGGAATCATGTCTATATTTATAGTTTGAGTTGCAGTACAATTTTTATCAGTGCAACTTTCGCAGATATACATCATTTTAACAGTAGATTTCATCTGGATAACTTTTTCTTCAGATGCACTGATGTTAGCACAGTTGGATGATCTAGTACTCGCATGATAAACTTCCTTGCACAAGTAGCATTTAACAAAATTAGTTGATAGATCAACAGCAAGCTTACATTTACCACAAAATGACATCTTGAACCAACTCAAACTACTGTATTGCTAAAATGAAACACAGATTAGTTAAATAACAAATTTTAATTTAACTACAGTATTAAAACAGAGCCTTTTTGTTTTCTACAGCAAAATCAAATAAAGAATCAGATGTTGACACAGAATTAAACTTCTCCATTTAGTATCAAGGACAACAGATATAAACTGATGAGATGATGATTTTAATTATATTTACTGTTATCAATTAAATCGGTAGAAATTGTTAGGTTGAATACGTCAAATAAAAATTTTAAAATTCCCATTCAATTAGCGAATCCTCATTTGCAAACTAAACTTTAGTTTTCACTATCACTGAATACATGAAGTAGAAATAAATATTTTATTTAGTAAGAAACAGTTGACTTAAAACACATATAATCTAGTTTGACTTTACAGCTATTTAAATCAAGTAAAACAAATTGCAACAAAAAGTATAGATGTTTACTGTACCACGTTCGAATATTGAATGAATTATAACAAAATCAAAGATTAAAACTTTTGCCAAATTCTAAAAAATTTTGCAAAAACTATTACAAAATCAAAAATACAAATTTTTTTCAAAATTCCAAAAAAAATTTTAAAAACTATAACAAATTAAAAAATTTCCATGTCCAATTTCATTTTCAATTACATTTACGTCATAAAAACAGCTACATTTTTTTTTCCAAAAAATTGGCTAAAAAATTAAATGAAAATGTTTCTTTTGACACACTGACAACATTTTTTTGACAAACTTATAATGCCATAATTCTCTATAATAATAATCAATTTTCATGTCATACAAATTATTAATTTTATTTTGTTCCAAAAAATTGGGTAAAAAAATAAATAAAAATCTTTCTTTTGACACACTTGACAAAATTTTTTTGACAAACTTATAATGTCATAATTCTCAATAATAATAATAAAATTTCATTTCAAACAAATAACTAATTTTATGTTTTTCCAAAAAATTGGGTAAAAAATAAATAAAAATCTTTCTTTTGACGCACTTGACAACATTTTTTTGACAAACTTATAATGCAATAATCTAGATTTTGGTCTCACATACCAATCCAATCACTTAAAATGAACGTTTTTTAAGCAAAAAATATGCAAATTTCCTTGTTTTGACACACTTGACGATTTTATTGATACACTTCCGGTACAGTTATCGAACACATCGTCCTTTCGGCTCTTCCCATTGAGTAAACCAATTTTTAGAAAAAAACATTTTGAAATCTGTTTAGCGGTTTTCTAGATTTCGTAGGTTGTGACGGCCAGCCGGCATTTTTTTTTGCTTTTTTAGAATCAGTAGGTCCTAAAACGTCGAGAAATTCCAAAAAAAGTGGTGGTAAGAATTTCACTTTTAGCTCATGAATGTAATACTTAGGTCTTTCAGACCGAAGTAAAATGACAAACAGAACGTTTTTAATGAGCTTAAATTATAAACAACTAAAAATGGTAATAGTTCAGTATTTTCGCGATAAATTTTCACTTTTGCTGGAAAAAAACTGCATGAAGAAATGTTCAGATGTGGTTAGTATATCATAGAAAATTGTTAAATATTTAATTGGCTACAATTTTTTTGGCAGATAATTAGTTTTAATTTTCGGCGATTTGGATGCTATGGCCTCAAAACGGTAAAAAACAGTGTAAAAAATGGCAACTTTTTGGAATTTTCGTGTTTTTGATCATGAAGATGTGATTTTTTTCGGTTTGTTTTCTAATAAAAATTTGTAGCTGAGGTCAAGAGCTACAATTTACTAATATTATTTATGCAAAAATTCTAAATGGTTTACGAGATATGAGCCTAAGAAAATTTGCAAATTTTTGACAAAACATAAATTGCGACAAAAAAACTTCAAACAAAAATTCGCAAGCTCGATTTTCACCGTAGACATATGGTTTGGTGGACTTTTTTGCTCAGAACAACTCCAGGAATCAGAATCGCGAGGGGCCCATGAAGATTTTTTCCCTTCCATACAAATCGCCCCACCCTAATATATCAAATATTTCAAATATTGAAATCAAATATTTCAAAAATTCTTAAAAATTCAAACTTTTTCCAAAATTCTAAAAACTTATTTATTTATTTATTTATTTAACAATAATTAAGACTGCTACGTCCTTTTACAAATTGTTACGAAAATACAAAAAAAAAGAATATTGCGACGCTGATGCATAGGCTGACTTCACCACAGCTCTGGAAACATAGTGTTCTGGATGTACAATGAGCTAATATCCATCAAATACTTTAATTAAAAGCTAACCAATGTTATAGACTTCGTAGTTCTAATAATAAAAATATTAAAACAGGCAGTAGTATCCCAACAAACATAAATTCTGTTGTACGAGAAAAAGTAAAAAAAAATTTTATCGGAAGTGACAAAGCGAAAGATGGGATGCAGAACTGTTGTAAACCGTACTAAATGTGTATGTACCGAATTTCATTCAATTCGATTATCAGGTACAGAAGTTATTGAGCTTCCAGAATAACAGGTGCTTGGAGGACCCCCTACCACTTTGTTCACTATCGCTAAAAAAACTAATCAGTTCCTTGCCATACATATTTGCATCTTTTTGCAAAGTGTAATCAAAATTACTTAACGAACGAATGTTGTATGCTTCCAACAAACATTGAAACAATAAACAGGTGTTCGGGAAGACCCCACCACTTATCCCAATATTGTCCAAAACTAGTCAATTCTTTGTCAATAAAGTCTTTATCTTTTTTCAAAGTGCCATTAAAATTGATTAATGAATGAAATCTGTATGCTCCCAACAAACTTTAAAAACAAAGTGTGAAAAGTCAGCAGTTGTATGGTAGACCCCCCGCCACTTTGATCAATGTGTCCCAAAAGATGATAATTATCTTCTCACACTAATTGAACCCTTTTCCATAAGTTTCATCATAATCACTTCATTATTGTAGGATGTATTGTGCATAAAGACACTGGAAAAACTTCAAAAATTTACAAAAAAAAAATTTACCGGAAGTGAAAAACCGGAAGTTGGGATGTAGAACTGTTGTGAACCGTACTAAATGCTCATGTACCAAGTTTCATCCAATTCGATTATTAGGTAAAGATGTTATTGAGCTTTAAAAAAAACAGGTGTATGGGACACCCCCCCACCACTTTGTTCACTATCGCTCAAAAACTAATCAGTTCTTTGCCATACATGTTTGCATCTTTTCCCAAAGTGTCATCAAAACTCGTTCACGAACGAATGCTGTGTGCTCCCAACAAACATTGAAAAAATGCTGACACATTAAACAGGTGTTCGGGAGGACCCCCACCACTTATTCCAATATTATCCAAAAACTAATCAGTTCTTTGTTACTTAAGTCTCCATCTTGTTCCAAAGTGTCATTAGAATTGATTAATGAATGAAGTCTGTATGCTCCCACCAAACTTAAAAAACAAAGTGTGAAAATTCTGCATTTGTATGGTAGACCCCCCACCACTTTGATCAATGTGTCCCAAAAGACGATAATTATCTTCTCACACTAATTGGAACCCTATTCCATAAGTTTCATTATAATCACTTCATAATTTTAGGCTGTAGTGTGCATAAAGACACTGAAAAAACTTCAAAAAAGTACAAAAAATTTTTTTTACCGGAAGTGAAAAACCGGAAGTTGGGATGCAGAACTATTGTAAACCGTACTACATACTCATGTACCAAGTTTCATCCAATTCGCTTATCAGGTACATATGCTATAGAGCTTTCAAAAAAACAGGTGCTCGGGGGACCCCCCCACCACTTTGTTCACTATCGCTCAAAAACTAATCAGTTCTTTGTCATACATGTTTGCGTCTTTTTCTAAAGTGTCATCAAAATTCATTCACGAATGAATGTTTTATGCTCCCAACAAACATAAAAACTTTTTGGAAAAAACCACCTTTTGTATGGTGGACCCCCAAGCCTTTATCCAATGTGCTCCAAAAGCTGATAAAATCTTTTTCATGTTATTTAAAAGCTTTTCGCAACGTTTCATGAAAATCGATCGGTAATTGTAGGCTACCGTAGGGATAAACACCTGAAAAATAAACTTTTTAACCGGAAGTGACAAACTGGAAGTTGGTATGCAGAAATTTTGAAAACAGTACTAAAACCTTATATACTAAGTTTCAATAAGATCATAGCCCGGGATCAGAAGTTATTCAAGATTTAAACTTAGAGGTGTTCGGGAGACCCCCACCATTTTGTCCAAATTTGAAATGAATCCAGATCTTCCATTTTCAAGTGAACCTGGATCATTTGTCAAAGTTTTATCAAGATCCTATGCAGAAAACTTATTTGAGCAACACAGCCGGGTAAGCTAGTCATACTTGCTGAGTTCGCGATATGAACATCATCAGCAAAAATATGAACAAGGCAGTAATTAAGCACGAAAGGAAGATCATTGATAAAAACGCTGAACAGAAGAGGACCCAAGATCGTTCCTTGCAGAACCCCCCTATAGAGCGGTAAGAACGATGAGCACTGCTCCCCAATAGCTACGCATTGAGACCGATTACCTAGATATGAGTGTATCAGTTTAACTGCCGAGTTTGACATAGTGAAGATCGTATTTAATTTCGACAGAAGAATCACATGGTTAATACTATCAAATGCTGTACTAAAGTCTAGAAGTAGTAAACTCGTGACCATTTTCTTGTCCATATTCTTACGTATAACGTCAGTGAGATCAAGTACAGCAGTAGTGGTACTATGCGACCTCCTAAAACCAGATTGATTAGCATAAAGACCATCCCTGTTGCAGGAATGTTTCCATTTGTTCTCTTATCAATCCTTCACAAACCTTGGATAGGGCAGGGAGGATGCTGATAGGTCTGAAATCAGACAAAGTCATAGGATCAACTATTTTAGGTATAGGTTTTACCATTGCCCGTTTCCAAGCGTTTGGAACAACTGATGTTATGAATATAGTATTCATTATATGCAAGAGATGCCCAGAAACAAGGGGATAGATGATCTTTACATATTTAATTGGAATATGGTCAAACCCAACAGCATTAGATTTGATGGAAAATAGAGCACGCCAAAGATCGTCCTCTGTAACATTCCTGAAGGAATGAGAATGGAGCCGGTCTTTTGTATCGGAATCAGGTGATGGTGTTGGATTTCCCGATTGTATTGAAGCAAAGTGGTGATTTAAGCTTTCAGAATAAAATCCATTACAGCCAGATTCCACGTCATTATTGATACCAAAGTTCTTTAATTTAGACCACAACACTTTAGATGGTTGATCAGGTTTGAAGTGGGTTTCACCAAATTGCTTTTTAGCTTTAGCTCCACCGATCTTGAGTTTTTAGTTTATTGTAAGCTCGAAAACCTAAGTCTCTGAGAGAAATCGCATTCATTATATCAATATTAAACCATGAATTTGATTCGGAGTGAAAGGTTTTCGAGCGCAAAGGCACATGTTGATTAAATAAATTTAAAAGACTACAGTTAAGAATACTTATCTGCTCATCAACATCTCCAGAATATAGGATGCGATTCAAATCCGTCATGTTTACATCAGGTCGGATTTGTTCGATAGACAAGTTTTTGTAATCCCGATATATAGGTTTGAGGTGATTTTTGACAACTGATATTGAACGACGAGTAAATTAGCGCATGTTTCGAAATACCCGGGACCCAGAATCGACTTGAGTACTTAACTTGATTTAAACCACTCACTACCATGAAATCAATTTGCGAGGAACTCAGCCAGAAAGTGTCAAAGTGAGTTGGCTTATTGTTGTGTACAATTTGACAATCAAGTGACTCAAAGAAAGTTGCGGTGTTACGTTGGGTATCAGGATCCATGAGATTAATATTAAAATCACCCATAATTATTATATTTTTGTATTGAGGAAGTAACGCATTCAAAACGTCGCTCAGAAGGTAAATGCTTCCACCTGTTCGATACACAACACCAATTAGAGTACGAGTCTAAGCCCGAAAAACTTCAACGAAAATATATTCAAGTGTGGATGAATTTTAGGATTTTATAATGGTTTTAGCACTAAGTTTTGTTGAGACATACATTGCAACTCCCCCGCCTCTGATCGCAACACGATCATTTCTAAATAGCTTATACCCAGTTATAGAAACAGAAGAATTAGAGATGTACGATTTGAGCCAAGTTTCAGAAACGCCAACAATGTCAAGATAATTACCCTTCAAAATATTACGAATCTCCTCCAGTTTGCTTAGACGATTTGCCACAATGCTCTGGGCATTCAGGTGTCCAATGTTTAGAGAACTGCGTCTTCCACTTTGAAGATCCGATCGTAGTATCGAGTTATCGCTAGCTGCTGGTAAAAGGTTATGTGATATGAGAACCATAAAACGCAGGAAAGCGGCAACACACAACAAGTTGATACACTGAAAGAGAAGAAAAATTGGGAATATTAATTAGCATACTATAATTTAAATTTGCATTATTCTACCCATTCGAAATGGTTAAAGATAATATAGTAAGAATCTACTTAATTATTAATGCAGATTCAGACTAGACGTGCTAATAAATTAAATGAAATTTAAATGAAAATGAAGTTAAATGCAAGAAAAAAAAAAATTTATTTGATTATGAAAGAAAAACAGAAAAGAACTTATATTTAATGATTGCCATTTGATGTCAGGTTTGCTACTGGTTGTCTCGATTTGGCGCAATATTTTTCATGACTTCCTCTTTTGAATTTACTATGAACTTATTCCCATTTAAAGTTGTTATTCGAACTTGCCCATTTAGCACAGCAGTTTTCTGGATTTCTCCTTTTTTTTCAGGTCGACACAAAAGCGTTTCAGTGCAGCTGCATGTGGTGTGAGATTGTCATTAAAATAAATTCTTGAGTTGACATCCGTCTCAATAACTTGTGATAAGGCGATGTTGATGCTCCTGAAGTATTCAGACATTATTTTATCACATGTTGGAATATTAGCAAACTGCACAATGATTGAGTATTTAGGCTTATTTAGTTTACTGCAAAAGATGATATCCTCCGGAGGAACATTCACTCCCAGAATCGAAGCAGTTTTAATTGCAAAATGTTTAATGTCAGTTACAGATGACGGTATTCCATTCATTATAATATCATGCCGTCGACTTAGTAGATCAAGACGGTTTAGTGTAGTAGCCACTCTAGACGATTGAGCAGCATCAGGATTAATTGCTTCAAATTGTTCAATTCTAGCTCTTAATGCAGCAACAGAGGCTTCGACCGAAGCAAGTTTCAAATTTACAGTTTCAGTCGCAATACATTTAACTTCATTCAAAATTTTTGTACGAAATTCTTCTAAAACATTCTTTATGTCAGAACGAATATCAGTTTTAAGGTTGTCAAATTCAGCTTTCAATGTGTTGGGTACGGTGCTTATGAGGTGTACATGTTGTGCAGTACCAACTAACTGACTCATTATCCGATAAAGATTTATAAAATGCCTCACTGATTCCAACACATTTAATGTGAAACCATTCGTTACATAAATCACAGCAAACTGACTTATCATTAACAATAAGTTTACAGTTTGGGCAGAAATATTTAGTTCTCCAGCCATGTTGAGGTTATGTATTATTGATACGAAGAACGACGAAAATTTGCTTCAAATTTAGCTTGAAACTTTGTGACCTCATTAACAGCAAATATATTAATCAATAACAGTACTTTTATGTCCAACTATATATTTCCAGCGATAATAATCGACAAAGTAAAAATTTAAAACCACATGGACGACTAGATTATATTTGGTAGCTATATTAGCCCCGTCCAAGATGCTAAATTCATCCTTGTTGGTATTCACAAAAGCTGACAGCAGAGATCTTCCCACCGGAGTGGCAGCTAACAACGTGTTGCTCCAGCCAAACCAAATCTTGGCAAAAGTAGTAGAAATTTCTTAAGTTAAGCAGAATCAAACCCACCGGATTTCAATATGTTCACAAATAAGCGCACCATCTTTTCACAAATAACTTTCACAATAAGTGTAACACTATAATCAATTCAGATAAACTTCAATTTAATTATTCATATTTAATGTAAGATTATAAAGGAAGAAAAAAAAAACAATTTCGAGAACAGAAAATTTAATGTTTACACTTCAAACTCCGTTTTGTACCAATATCGAAAATATTGCAAAATTTATTACAAAATCAAAAATTGAAAATTTTTTCCAAATTCCAAAAATTATAATAAAATCAAAAATTAAAAATTTTTCAAAATTTTAAAAATATTCCAAAAATTCTTACAAAATCAAAAATTCAAACTTTTTCCGAAATTCTAAAAATATTGCAAAAATTATTACAAAATGAAAAATGCAAACTTTTTCAAAATTCCAAAAATATTTAAAAAAAACTATAACAAATTCAAAAATTTCCATGTCCAATTTCATTTTCAATTACATTTACGTCATAAAAACAGCTACATTTTTTTTTTCTCCAAAAATTTGGCTAAAAAAATAAATGAAATCATTTTTTGACACACTTGACATTATATTTTGACAAACTTATAATGCCATAATTCTCAATAATAATAATAAAATTTCATTTCAAACAAACAATTTTATTTTTTTCCAAAAAATTGGGTAAAAAATAAATAAAAATCTTTTGACACACTTGACAACATTTTTTTGACAAACTTATAATGCAATAAGCCAGTTTTTGGTCTCACATACCAATCCCTACCATCAAGATTTCTCCAAATTCAATGATCCTACTGGTAATCACTTATAATGAACGTTTTTAAGTCAAAAATATGAAAATTTGCTATTTTTGACACACATAATGATTTTTTGTACACACTTCCGGTACAGTTATCCCACACAGCGTCCTTTCAGACCTGTCTCTTGTGTATACCTATTTAAAAAAAAAAAATGTTTGAAATCCCTCCAGCGGTTTTCTCTGCAGCGTAGGTAATGACGGCCGGCCGGCCTACAGACAAACATACATTTTTTTTTGACATTTTAGTATCAGTAGGTCCTACAACGTCGAGAAATACCAACAAAAAGTGGGGGTAAGAATTTCACTTTGAGCTTATGAATGTAATACTTAGGACTTTCAGACCGAAGTAATTTTGACAATAAATAAATTAAAAATCACTTAAGAACATTTAACATATTTTTACGCCAAAGATATACAAAACTAAAATAATATAAAACCCAGGAGTCGAAAAAAAATTTACGTAGTGCCTCGTCGTTTTTAACTATCCTTCAAATTTTGTTATTTTTTTCTATATTTAAAAATTCTTTATTTAAAAAAGTCATCTTTCTCGACGATTTAAACGTGAATTCGAAAATAAATGACATTGTCATAAAAAATTAACAAAATTATTAATGTCATCAGAAATCTTATCAACATCTACGCTATCATCTCTATCTGATAGAAAATCATCTGTCTATTGTCGCGCTACCAAAATTTTGGGACCATTTCCAGATGAAACATTACTATATGGCATCGATAGGATTCTCCATTGGTTTAATATTAATAAATTTAAGTACAAACATAGTTTAAACGAAATTTTGCCACCACGTAATATGAATTTGAACTTATCATCTTCGGATAGTACTATTTATGATGTACGAACAAATTATATTTCCAGTCCGCCGGTTAGTAAAAAAGAAACAGAGGAGCAAATCTTTCCAATAAAAATGGAACCAATTCGTGAAAAAGAAAAGAGTAAGATCAGTAAAAAATCAACAATTGCAAAAACAAAATCATTAGTTACACCAAATGAAAAGGTTAAAAAAGAAAAAATTCTCAAACCAATACAACCCAAAACTCTACATGCTACTCCATCTCCAGCTCAACCTATAACTCCGTCTCCAACTCAACCTCCAACTGCACCTATAACTCCATCTCCAACTCAACCACCAACACCGAATTTTACTCCAAATTCAACCGTTATACGAGATCCATCTGTAACACAGATTCCAACAAAAACACGAAATATAGCTACAACAGAAACGTCAATTAAAGCACTAGCTCCAACTGCTATAGAAAATACAACTGCAACACAAGTTTTACCTCCATCAGAAAACGTACCACAAATTCAATCCCAAAAATCAGTAAGAACCACCAATTATGTATCAACAAAGCAGAACACCAGCAATGTAATTGGAAAATTTCATACAAAATCTAAAGAAAGTTCATCTGTTCTAGCAGCATTCGACCCGAAATATATAATATCTAAATGCGTGATGTCAAGGATGATTTCGTACGATGATCAATCAAAAGTAATTGAAATAATGAAACCACAAGCAAAAAATGTTAAATCAAATTGTGATGCAGAGCAAAAAGATTCAATATTTGTCGTACTACCGAATGGGGCTACAGTTTGCTTTTATGTTCTTTCCCAGTAACTATAAGATACGAAGAATAATTTTAGAGAATGCTTAATTGGGTTATTAGTAATTCAATTGAATCAATCGAATAGAGTTTAATGTTAAGAAGTCTGATAACATATTGGTTGAATTACGTATATAAAGAAATGAGTAAAAAATAAAGTTTTATGAATTGTTAGATGTTGTCCATCAAACATTACTTTTCCAATTTTTTTTACGAACTCAGATTATAGTTTCCCGTCTATTTACACTTTACAGATTATACAGCTAGCTGGTCTTAGCCACCTGATATTTCTATCCGTTGATGTGATATCTTCTCTTTGTCAAGTTTGACCCAATAAGTGTCATATTGACCAAATGTGTGGAAACCATCTGTAACGAACCTGTTGTACATTTTTTGAGGGCTACCTAGGACAGTATACTTGTCACAGATTGTCAGAGGCATAGTTTTGTGTGATATGGTAAAGCGTATTAAAAATACTAGAGAGTCCATGAGAGTTGAACAGTGTCCACAGTGCATTCTAATTTCTAATTCGAGATAATGGGTGAACAGAACTGTTATGCTAGCGTCTCTTGTGATAAGATTAACAATAATTTTAATATTAATGCTACCAACTGGGACCTTTGTGAAGTTAGCCCGTAATTCTATCCCGTAAAACAAGAATATGTTCATATGGTAATAATCTTAGAAAACTTTATGCTATCATGATAATTTATTTGAGTTTTATTGGGAAACAATGCTATTTTATTTATTCATTAATTAATTTCAATTGTCAGTGAAGTTAGCCCAGAATTCTATCCCCGAATTCTATCCCCGTTTTGATTTTTCCATTATCTGATTTCTGCGGTTAAATCTAGATTAATTCTCCGAACTTTGGAGTAAATTGTCATTTTTGAGAATTTTTCATTGAAGCGATACAGACGCTATTAGACTACAAACTAATTGCTGGTCGGAAACTGTGATACTGTAATGAAGCACGGATACTAGGTCGCGTACCTAGCGAAATTTTTGTATAGCCTCAGACTAGCTGCAATCTATGGGATCGAGAAAGAAATCCTGCTACTTCAGCACAAATAAACAATAGTACGCGTAAAACATGAACAGATAGGAGGAAATAAGCATGTGAAGGCTTGAGACTCTGGCGACCTTCATACGCGAAAAGAACCACGATCACCACGTCCAACCATCTACTTCAACCCACTATTTCACACTTTCACTCCTCATACACCCGCGCACCCTCACCCACATACACGCACGCCCACACTTACCCACACATGCACATAATCACCCATACCAAAATCCATGCCCCTATGTTTAACATTTCAAAATAATTTTACACCAACTTAACGGTAACGCAATTTGAAAAGTTCCCGTTAGTGATTGAATTATTTATTCGATTATTTTGGTAATCGGTTGCATCCATATATGGATGAACATAGACCAAATGGTAACAAATTTTATAAGTTTTTTTCTTTTTTTAGCAGTAAAAATCCCGCGCATTCAAAATTTGGAATGCATAAACAGAATTAGCAAAAAAAAAATAACATTTTGTTTGGTTTGTTGTAAATTGTTAACCTTCAACGTTTTCTCAGTAGGAAGCGATATATTTATATAATAGGTCCGATTGCTGGTTTGAAACAAAATAACCGGAATACAGAATTCCAATATTATCTCCCTTTATGACACCACGCCCAGGATATATTACGAAGTAAGTATGTTCATGGCATGTGTCGGTTCGATGTTATTGCGTCTGCGCAGAATCAACAATCCCAACATCAATTATTATTACCTTTGTTTAAATTAAATTAAAATATAACATCAGAATCCACAAACAACGTTAGATCTTGGCTTGATGTGATCGAATAAAACAAAACAGGTTTGTCTTCTAAAATAAAAAAAAATTAGAAGTAATCCTGGCTACTTATGATAGCCGTAGACATCAGTGTTGTGTAGAAAGAAACTCATTTAATATAACACATTCTCTTCGGACTCATACGCCCATGCGCCTCATACACCCGTTCATACATATCCCCATCCACACACCCATATACACACATTCGTACACCTACATACTTCACGATAATCATTCATGCATAAAATAAAAATAAAAAATCAGATATGACTCACCCGCATGATGTTGTCCCGTCCTACTCTCCTATCCTTCAAATTCAGCCGCTCATCTCCATCAGGTCATACATAGACCAGAGCTCGGCCAAGGTGATTGCAACTTACAACCGTTGTTAAGATCCAAGTGTGATTTAAATTAACGGATATAGAAATTGGTAATAATTTATGACAGCTGTAATGAATCAATCCGGAAATAACAACCGGTTTCAGCGATGGTTCACCGTTAACTCTCGGTGATGAAATGTGATGATATCAACTTGTAACCAACGTTAGTGGTTGTAAGACACCATTAACAGCACTAATACAGACTGCTTCCAGATCACTTGTCAATTTTTAAGTAACCGTTGGGATAGATGTTATCGCCCGAATTTGGAAATGACGTCAACCATTGAATCTAACTACTAACACAGCTTCAAAAAAAATTATCCGCTAACTGAATAAATCACAGCACACATATCATATGTATAATTTTTGTTTTAATTTTCATTTAATTGGATTGATACATGGAATATATTAATATAATTATATTATAAAATTTTACTAGTCACTGACAATGAGTTGAATATTAAATTAAAATTTTAACTAAATAAATTACGATTTTATTATAATTAACTAGTTGACTTCACAAACATACAGCGATTGATTTTTTTTTTGTAAATAAATAACTTAATTAAAATTTTTAACTAAATAAATAGATGGTTTCACAAATATATAGTTAGTAGTATTTTTTTTATAGTTACTTGGCCTTATTTGGACTGTGGAAATGTACATGTTAACTTCAACTCAATAAAGTGGATATATTTGTCTACTTAATTGTCTACTTAATTGTAAATGAAAATGACGTGAATTACACAAAAATAAATTATTCTCGAACGTAGACATTCGCGATGCACAAAAATTGAAAACAAATTTCCACAATTAATCTGATAAGAAAAAACCAGACCTAGCAAATATGGCGCTTGCCACGGCACAAACATATAAATAATTTTTTTGATTTTGGTTCACTGACACTAAATCGGTATCTTGGAACCCCACGAATTGATATTATTGTAAACTACCAAAAATTTTTACTAATTAATTTTATACGCAATATCGCGAATTTAATAAAAAAATATTTGCCAATCTCGACATTCAAAATGTAACATTTTACAAAATCACAACTTGTCAACTTCGACAACACAGGTAGATCGAAAAGTCAATGCCAAACTAAGAGATACTACATGTCTTCAACCACGTATTTATAGGCTAAAGTCACGTCGTTTTTACACCTCAACAAACCGATAAACGCGATAATTCTGTTTATTGGTTATTCTCTTTCGTTATATCTTGTACTAAAATTGGAGAATAATTATAAACAGAAACATGGATTATGAAACGATAGTAGGACATCTACATGGGAATAGCGCAAGTTATTGTACAACTGTTCTATGCTAATTTTATAGTGATTAACGATCACAAACTGAATAAAGGAAATTACATTTGGAAATATCACACAACTGTTTCAGGACAATAATTCTTTTAACGGAAACTATAGTAGATAATGACTATGGATTGAGTATAAGAAACCATGTGTAAAGGAAAAATAAATACAACCATAAAAAATTACGGCTAAGGCGAATTTGATGTGTGTGGGACAGTGGTTCGAATTTCAATTACGGAGTTTGAATTACCCTTCATAACAGTACCTGCACAAAATAGGTGGAAATTCAATATTCTATAATTAACCTTTTCATTCCCAAATATCTGCTGTGAAATTTGAATAAATTCTCCAAACTTTGGAGTAAATTGTCATTTTTGAGAATTTTTCGGTGTAGCAATACAGACGCATGCAGACTGAAAACTTTTTGCTGGCCGGAAACTGTGGCACCTGCGCAAACTAGGTGAAGGTTTAACGAAATGTAATTTGGTTTTGACATTATTAAATTTTTGTTGTGAAATCTGGATAAATTCTCCGAACTTTGGAGTAAATTGCAATTTTGGGAATTTTTAATTGTAGCGATACAGACGCATGTAGACTGAAAGCTAGTTGCTGGTCGGAAATTGTGGTACCTTAACAAAATAGGTGGAAGTTTTGAAATACGTCATATGATTTTTCAATTACCAAATTTCTATTGTGAAATCTGAACAAATTCTCCGAGCTTTGGAGTAAATTTTGATTTTTGAGAATTTTTCAATTTAGCGATACCGACGCATGTAGACTGAAAACTAGTTGCTGGCCGGAAACTGTTGTTATTGCACAAAGTAGGCGAAGCCTCAAAAATGTGTAATATTATTTTGACATTATTAAATTTCTGCTGTGAAATCTTGATAAATTCTCCGAGCTTTGGAGTAAATTGTAATTTCTGGGAATTTTTCATTGTAGCGATACAGACGCATGTAGACTGAAAACTAGTTACTGGTCGGAAACTGTGGTACATGCACAAAATAAAAAAATATTTTGGAATCTATTTTTTGTTTCCAAAGATCTGCTGTGAAATTTGAATAAATTCTCCGAACTTTGGAGTAAATTGTCATTTTTTAAAATTTTTCAGTGTAGCAATACAGACGCATGCAGGCTGAAAACTATTTGCTGGCCGGAAACTGTGGTACCTGTACAAGCTAGACTAATGTTCAACAAAATGTTACTTATATGGTTTTGACATTATTAAATTTTTGCCGTGAAATCTGGATAAATTCTCCGAACTTTGGAGTAAATAGCATTTTTTGGGAATTTTTAATTGTAGCGATACAGACGCATGTAGACTGAAAACTAGTTGCTGGCCGGAACATGTAGTACCTGAACAACATAGGTCAAGGTCTATAATATGAAATATGATTTTTTCATTACCAAACTTTTGCTGTGAAATCCGTTCGGAGAATTTATTCAGATTTCACAGCAGAAATTCGGTAATGACAAAATCATATTACATATTTGTTAACCTTCACCTTTTTTGTGCAGATACCACAATATCCTCAGCAACTAGTTTTCAGGCTACATGCGTCTGTATCGCTACATTGAAAAATTCTCAAAAATTATAATTTACTCCAAAGTTAAGAAAATTTATTCAGGTTTCACAGCTAAAATTTGTTGACGAAAAAATGATATTACATATTATTAAACTATCACCTATTTTATGAAGGTACTAAAAGTTGCGGCCAGCAATTAGCTTTCAGTCTACATGCGTCTGTATCGCTAAACTGAAAAATTCTCAAAAATGACAATTTACTCCAAAGTTCGGAGAATTTATTCAAATTTCACAGCAGATCTTTGGGAACGAAAAAATCAAAATATATACTTCTAAACCTTTTTTAATTTTGCGCCGCTACCACAATTTCCGGTCAGCAACTAGCTTTCAGTCTACATGCGTCTGTATCGCTATATTAAAAAATTTTCAAAAATGACAATTTACTACAAAGTTCGGAGAATTTATCCAGATTTTACAGCACAAATTTTGTAATGGAAAAATCATATTCCATATTTCTAAACCTTCACCAGTTTTTTGCAGGTACCTCAGTTTCCGGCCAGCAACTAGTTTTTTGTCTTTAAGCGTCTGTATCGCTACAATGAAAAATTCTCAAAAATGACCATTTACTCCAAAGTTCGGAGAATTTATTCAAATTTCACAGCAAATATTTGGGAACGAAAAAATCAAACTATATCTTCCCCAAACTTTTTCTATTTTGTGCAGGTATCACAGTATTCGGCCAGCAACTAGTTTTCAGTTTACATGCGTCTGTATCGCTTTCTGAGAAATTCTCAAAAATCACAATTTACTTCAAAGTTCGGAGGATTTATTCAGATTTCACAGCAGAAATTTGGTAATTGAAAAATTATATGACGTTTTTCTAAACTTCCACCTATTTTGTTAAGGTACCACAATTTCCGACCAGCAACTAATTTTCTGTCTACATGTGTCGGTATTGCTATAATGAAAAATTCTCAAAAATGACAATTTACTCCAAAGTTCGGAGAATTTATCCAGATTTCACAGCAGAAATTTAATAATGTCAAAACCATATTACATTTTGTTAAACCCTCACCTAGTTTGCGCAGGTACCACAGTTTCCGGCCAGCAAATAGTTTTCAGTCTGCATGCGTCTGTATTGCTACACTGAAAAATTCCCAAAAATGACAATTTACTCCAAAGTTCGGAGAATTTATTCAAATCTCACAGCAGATATTTGGGAATAAAAAGGTAAATTAAAGAATACTGAATTTTCACCTATTTTGTGCAGGTACCACAGTTTCCGGCCAGCTAGCTAGTTTGTAGTAAAAGCGTCTGTATCGCTACAATGAAAAATTCTCAAAAATGACCATTTACTCCAAAGTTCGGAGAATTACTCTAGATTTCACCGCAAAAATCGGATAATGGAAAAATCAAAACGGGGCTAGAATTCGGAGATAGAATTCTGGGTCGATCTAAGATCGCACCGTAAGTTTTCGTGATCGGGAAAGCTCAGAAAAACGTGCAGTGCGGTTTCATCCACGTCGCAAGTACCGCAACTTCCGTCGTTTGAAGCGCCAACACGTGTTAGGTACTCTCTAAATTTGCCGTCTCCAGTGATGGACTGAACCATAGGACTGGTTGGATGAGACTCTCATGCTCATGAGAGTCTCATGCTCAATGATACGTATGCCTTTCCGTATCAGAGACACCCCAGCGTGCTTCCCAGCTACTGAGCGTCTCTAGGCGCACGCCTTGTTTTATTAATTTTCTATCATTTGCATAACTTTAGCTGGGAAGTTGGTTGTATATGCTGACCTTTTTTTAAGGAGAAGATTGATAAGGATTGAACCCGAAATGAGCTGATACGAGGCTATAGATATGGTTCTATGGCACTTGCCCTTCAGCTGACGCATAACAGATTTGTGCGTCGAAAGGTTTAGTTTGTTCAAATTGCACCATGAAGTCATATTGTCTAGTGTTCGTTGACCTCTTTCTTGTAATTGTTCTCTTGAGTAGACGGTTATTACAATTACTTTGTCATCAGCCTACGCAGCCTCCAAAACACCATCCATCATGCTGGTGTCGAAAACTATGTTCCAAAAAGTTGGACCGAGAATAGACCCTTGCGAGGCACCTCTCGTTATGTTTTTCTCCACCGAGCCGTGGTTGTCCTTTATTATTGCCCTCCTTTCATGTAGATAATTGTTAAACAGTCTGTAGAGATTACTAGGACAATTTATCGATTTAAGGTAGCTCATAACACTAATCCACCAAAGATTATCGAAAACGCTCGATATATCAATGAAAATGTCTAGAGAGTACTTTTCAACGGTTGTTTGGACGATGTCAACAAGTTTACAAACTGCCATCTCAGTAGAGCGACCCCTCCGGAAGCCATACTGCTTATCGGATAGCTCACTATTCAAATCAATGCATTTTTGTAGCCTATTATTTGTCATTTTTTCGAAAATTTCGCCCAGTACGGGGAGTAGCATAATTGGAAGGTATGATTCGGTATCTGAAAGATCCTTATCGCCAGCTTTTGGAATTATAATTACTCGACCAATTTTCCACTCCTTTGGAAATACACTAAATCTGAGGCAGCCGTTGAGGAGTTTTAAGCAAGTAGGAGCGAAAATCTTCTAGGACTGTTATACAATTTTTACTTCTATTTGATCAGAACCAGTGCCTTGCCCCGTTTTAGAACCATCACAGCCTCATCTTATTCATTGGATGTTGGAAGTTCGAGTCATCGCAAAAGTCATAAGGTAGCAAAGCTAGCCTTCCGGTTTCCGCGTGCTCGGGAGAGTCCTCCGTTTCATCGGGTAGTAATGTGTCAAGTAACACTTTGTTTGAGGTGCTCCATGAGTGCATGTTGTTTCCGTTCCAAGAGAGGTACCATGCACTCTGCGTTGAGCAAACTTCCCTGTCTGATATTTGGATATAAAGCCCCATGGATCCTTGTTGCCTACTTCTGTGACAAGGTTCCTGACACTTTCCGCTTTAGTTGTTTTAACCTTCCGTGTGTATGTGTTACGAAGGTTACGGTATGCAGCCTGTTTTGCAACCTCAGATCTGGATCCCCTCTTTTTAGTATTTCCTTTTTCACCGGTTTACCTCACTCTTAAACGGACTTAGATCATTGGTCCACCAGTTTGCCCCATTTGTTTTTATGCAATTTGATTTCCGTGGTATGGTGTCTTCACAACAGTTATATGACATCCGTAAGGTGAGACACAACCGATTTGCAGTCCGCAGGACAGTCAATCTCTTCGGATCGTATATCTACGAGCTTAATATTAAGTTGCAGATTAAGAGTAAGTATAGTTCCCAGTTGGGAGCATTTACATTAAAATTTTTCTTTGTTATAATCATAACGAAAGACGCCAGCATAACAGTTTTGTTCGCCCAATACCTCGAAAGACAGTACGGTGGTCACTGGAGGCTCAGCCCACATGGACTTTCCAGTTTTTAATACGCTTTACCATATTTTTTGACACAATGGTAATGTCCACAGAGGACTCACCATTGTGTGAAACGTGATTAGGTTCCCAGGTGTGCTAGCCACAAAAAGACCCCATCGCGAGATGAAGTCTTCTATCTTGTGACCTTTGCTATCGGTGAAACGATCGAACTACATAACTGAACGAGCGTTGAAGTCACCTAAAATATTACTAGACCTTTTAACTTGTTTAGAATTGCGTCAAGTTTAATCAAGTGATCCTCGATAGGTTCACAAAACTGGCAACAGACATTTACAACGTGATATGTTCCTCCTGGATGTCTAACCTCCACGCAAACAACGGTGAAATGCGGAAGGGTCGTTGCTTGAATGTTGGAGTTGTGAATACTGATCAACCAGGTAAGCAGCGTTCGTCATTGTTTCTTCTGGATCCTGAATCATACAGTCCAATTATGCTACTCCGGGTTAATGTGTAAAATATTTGAAAAAGTCAAAAATATCAGGCTACAAAAATGCATCGATGGCTTTCGCCAGGTTCGTTCTACTAAGATGGTAATTTGCAGACTTTTTATTGATATCTCGGGTGCTTTTGATAATCTTTTGTGGATCAGCGTTATAAGCTACTTCAAAATCTTAAATTTTCCAGGAAATCTTTACAGTTTACTAGTAGTCACTAGGCCCTCGCCTCTTTCATTTGATTACTACCACATATTTCATACTTCTTGAGGTGCCTGTCTTTGACGAGTCCGATAACTTTTGTATCTACAATTTTTTCTCGATTCAGCCGCTTTTTCGTTCGGCATTTGGATTGTCAGACTCAACAATAGCATACGGAAACAAATTTCTAGCTTCTCCCTCATTATCAAAAAATAAAATTGTGGAAGTAGGTTTATGAGATCTCGGACAATCGGCATTTTTCGGCGTTTGCCGAACGAAATAGCGGCAGAATCGAGGAAAATGGAGAGTACAAAAGTTGTTGGACTTGTTGTTTAAAATATGTGGTAATCATCAAATGAAAGGGGCGACGACCTGGTGACTATAAAAAATTAATTATACAAACGTAAATCACTCATTAAGGATGACCTTGGCTCAGTGGAAAAGATCATAACAAGACGCGTAAAACTGATATGCTTCAGCTGAAAGGCAAGTACGATCGTGCAAGGCTACCTACCATAAAAGTCAACAGAGTTTCAATTCAAATTATATGCTCAACAAGATACCTTGGCTTCGAATGTCAAGTCATATTACCCGAATATTCGACAGTTCAAAGAATATTCGACAGTTCTCTCCTACAGCTTTAGAAAGCTATAACATGAACGACAGGGATTTGACAGACACACGCTCAATCGATCACCATAACTAATGTTTAGCATGACTCGTCTTATGTCAAATCGTTTTTTTGGTTGTTTGCTTTATTATTATTATTTGCTTAAGAACCAAACGTATAATTTTGGATATTTTATCAATCAAAAATAAATTTGTCCATAATGAAAAAAGTTGACAGAAATTTTTCATAATATATTTTGAAAACATTAAATATTTATTCGTTAGAAAATATTGCTTGTCCATTATAAAATATTTGAGTTAAATAATCCCTTGAAATAACACAATAAATTTAATTTACTTTCGTAATTATTTTCATTCATTTTATAAAAATTAGCACATTTTCTGCATAGCTAGAAAACATTTAACTTTATGTTTTGTTTTAAATTATTTATTTTTTTTAGTTTATAATTTAATAAAAAAGTTTGTGGTTGTAAATAATAACAAATGAAAATGGAGAAAAGAAAAATTGAAAATGACAATAAGAAATTAATAATGACAAGTACCAACGTTAAACATGTTCAACAGTAATTAGGCGCTCAAAGGAATATGTTGATCGGAATGACGCGAGGCTATATAACTATATCTCTCCTTAGATAAAAGGTCATCATCTAAATCTAAATCGTCAATAAAAGTAATGCAAGTTAAAGGAGTTTAATAAAACAGGGACTGTTCCAAGAGAAATTCAGTAGTTTGTAGGGACGATGAAAGTCTCAGATACGGGAAGTCATACGTATCATTCCATTAGCGACGCAATCTTTTTTCTCCGAAACAAAAAGTGGCACTAGCCGGTCCTATGGTGCAGGTTATCACTGGTACTGGTGGATTCACAGTCTACCGATTCTAGACTAGATCCATGCGGAATAATAAGTTCTGTGGTTTTTTTGTCGATTTTTTGTTGAGTTTTTCGACATAAAAAAATTTGAGGAATTTTGTTAGATTAAACAAAGTTTAGAAAAATTGATTGCATTGTTTCAAATTTATAAAAAGGAATGTTTTTTTATTCATTTAGGCGCGTCCATTATTGTTATAAGAAAAAAAACTGTATAAATCTGTTTTATTGAAATTAAATTAAATTGGTTTGTCAGGAAAAAGTATTTATATGTGTGTTCGAATTAAAGTTTGTGACGGGCTGAGGCATAATCGAACTCACTGACTGCAGTAAGTCGGAAATTTAATCTCAAGGCACGCAACGGTTGAGTCGCACATGGCAACCTTCGTAAAAGTTTTAGTTAACTAGGAGCAATAGATATCGGTGTGTTATTAAAGCATATTTTCAAGATATTTTCGTTTTGTATGAAAACATGGCAATCGACTAAGTTTTAAGGTAGATTTCATAAAGTTCAACTTCTGACCAGATTTATATAGCAATCGTTTTTTTTTTCAGGTAATCTGGATTACATGTATGTCCAGAGCTTCTTTGTCATTCTATTTGTTCTCGGCGGTGTACCCCAAACTACCCTGATTGATGAACAAATTAATTTCTTACCAGTTTTACGATCATAAATTTAGCGGCTCGATGGCAAACTAACCACTTTCGTCCCACAAAAACATTCGTCAATCTAAAGAAGATTCTAGTTGATATAATCGAGATCAATTGTGTAAAATTGTTTTCAATGCTAAACCACATTTTATATCAAATTTAATCATAGTTCCAAGCATCAAATCCATATATTCATAAAAAACGTATTTCAATCGTATCAATTTATCTGGAACGTTGCCCATTCATTAATCCCCGATCGAAACCATAAAGTTGAATTTTCTTATTTGATCCGGAAAAAACATATAAAAATTATTAACTTCAGTTCAATTTTTTGTTGAAAAAAATTTAATCAAGCGCGTTCCATATTTCGAGGCTGAAGTTTCCAAGATGATGAATTCAAGAATAGGATGCGGAAGGGGTATATATTGTATAAATATTTTTGAATAGCAATCAAATGGTAAGGAAGGAAAAAGATAATATTTTTTTTTTGTTAAAAATTAAATCCTTCAATAAGCAGAAAAAAAAAATCAAACAAAACAAATAGATTGTCGAGACGTTTTGGCGACCATCACTTGAAAATGAGGAATCTATATCTCATCCATAGTTTCTGTTTTTTTCAGATTTCGTTTTCACTTGGTAATATAATTCAGATCAAAAACTGCAAACAAACTTTTGGTTGATAAAACTAAAAATTATATTCGAAATTGATTCCAATGTCTACGAAGATAAATGAATTTTAGTTTATGCAAACAATAAAAGATAAATAAAATTGTGATTGAATATTATGTTAAATTAGAATATAATTTTTGATCAAATTTGATGGTAATTTAATAGGGAAGATGACTGATTATGATTATGGTTTGGCGTGCTGTATATGTTATAACTTTTGCCAAAAGAAAACAAGAAAGACAAATACGTTGACTATAATTTATAAGGGTTTGTGCTCATATCAATAATTTAGGCATTTGAATTATAGAGGCTATTTTCGCCTCATAATTCGAAGTAGGAAACAAATATCTCCTAATTTGAGCTAATGCTTTGCAGGTAATGAAAGAAATGGGCATGGTGGCGTTTAGCGACTATTTTGTTGCTATATATTTCATGAAAATTTCTTCTCAATTCGAGAAATTTTTCTCAGTTCGAATTTTGTTGTGTCAAAACGATGCTCGAAAATAAAGATGAACTACTCGCACTACTAGACAAGTGTTTACAAGGATTTTGCATGATCATTTTCTCGTTTCTGGGTGCTTTTTTGTTTGATTATTGAATACGACTAGGTAAATGGTTTGTTTGAGATATCGAGTTAGTTTTATACGACTAAGTGAGCTTGCTTTTGTTTATCAGGATGATTTGCCTATTGCCATTCATATGCTAAAGAATTCTTTGAACAGGGGAAAAAATATCGATATATACCGATACCGCCCATGTCACATTGAAGCAATACAAAACCTACTCCATCATTGCTACTATCGCACTGGAGAATAAAAAGGTTCATAATCAGGGTTCATAAGAACCGGAACCAAGATAAGTGAATTTGGAGGAGTGTTGAAAGCCTTATCAACCTCATCCGTGCACACCAGTTTGTTAGAGTTTTTGTAACAAATCAGATATTGGAGTTGAAACCGCAGAGAAGTCGGATATGAACGATAATAAGCGGCCATACCAAGAAATCTACGTATTTGTTTGGACGTACGAGGAATTGGAAATTCAGAGATTGCTTGAGCTTTATGTGGATCTAGTTTTAGATCACCAATTTCTAGACACCACTTTCCACTACATAGCCTAAATATTATATTTCGGCAAACTTACCTTTTTCACGTTTATCGTCAATTTAGCCCGAGTGAGACACTGAGAGATCTCTTTTAGTATACAAAGACGCTTGATCCATAATTTTGGTCATTGTCTGGGGTGCATTCACAGTCCAAAGGGCATCCTTGGTGCAATGGCCTACCAGATACCGTAAAAGCAGTTTCCTCTCGGGAAATGAACCTACTTTGTGGCAGACGACTCCAAATTCCATATATGGAACGGGGTATGCATCCTTTTTTGTGATGATATTTGCCTTTCTGCTGTCCAAAGCAGCAAGGTCTTTAGCTAGATTTGCGTACCAAGGCCACCGGGGGGCTCCGAACTTTAAACTTTGATTGAGCTCAATTATACCGTCTAATTAATTTAATTAAAGTATCCCAGTTTTTACAAAAAAAAAGTGTTTAACAATACCTTGTAGTAACAAATAATTTTTTTCAGGATTTTTACCCAACTGCCTTTTATAAAGTTATAATATAAAGAAAATGGTTGACTGCCAGTTAACAAAAAACATGAGGTAAATACTTAGCTTAATTTTCTTAAAATCTCTTTTATTTTGGACAACATTTTCCCAAACAAAAATGTTTCAAACAAAAACTGGCATCCATAACAAAGTTTGACTACACAAAAACTGTAAATGAAGCACAATAGAAAATTTTTAGATCATTTTACATGATTTATTCCGATCGATTGTTCAAAAATTACCAAAATTTCAAGTAAATATCAAAAAAATTTCAAGAACCAACAGCATACAAAATGAGATAGCAAATCGAAAAAAAATATCATTTCGGACCAGGCGCAGAGAAATTATAAATAAAAAAAGACGATCAGTTGTATTGAATGCGTTTATTCACGTAGAAGAAAGTGGTTTAGACAAATGAGCTTAAACAGATTCGTAACAGTGAAGAGAAAATACGAGGGTAAGGTCCGAATTGTAACAACGATATCGGACTAATAAAATATCGACATATCGATATATCGATACATATCGACAAATCGATACTTATCGTTATATCGAAAGTTATAGATATATCGATTTTATTCATATTTTTTTATATCGATATTTTCCATAATAGCTTTTTCAGTATCGCACAGCCCTGGTAACAGTAACTACATACCTGCTAAATTTTAGATTGATGTTGAATTATAATTTTTAAATTTTCAGTAATCGAAATGTATCGAAATATACCGACGAGTATCGATATACCGAACAGCACCAATATATCGATACTTATCGACACATGCAGATATTTATCGATACATATCGATATTTCTAGATTTAGCTATATTGATCGATATATTGGTATCGGTTTTATAGATATTTTTTATGTAGATATTTTCGATAGTTTTTTTAATATCGCCCAACCCTAGAGTCGACTTTACTATCAATGTCAAGAAAATCGAATTCTATCGAGAAACAATTTCAAACATCATGAAGTTTTCATAGATTTATAAATGTCAAAGAGATAATAATGTTCTAAAATCTAAGCAATGACTGGATGACTCAAATTTATATAAATAATATATATAAATAATTACACTTTAACGCAGTCATTTACAAAACATCTCAGAAAAAATAAATTTTTACAGATTTCGAAAACAGAATCTTTCACAGTACATATAAAGAATCAATTCCGAAAATTAAATTAGCAATTACCTTAGCGCAGGTCCTCGTAAGCGACAACAGTGAGAAAACTTTTTATAAGACGCAAGCCCGAATACGGTAGAAGTATTGTTGTTCCAGGAAAAAGATAAAAAATATTCATTAAAATGTTCTATTTGTATGACATCAAAGCTTCTATCACCTACTCATACCAAAATCTAAATTTAAGATAAAATTTGTTGAAAAAACATGAAAACGAATCCATTTACCTGTTTTGCTTGTAAATATAATTTTACGTTATGTTCTATTCCACATTCTATTCCATAATGCTTAAGTTGACTAAATAATCTTTGCAAAAGCCAACCTGTAAATTTTGATGCTGGAAAAGGCACTATGAATTGTAATTGATTGTAATTTTAATTTTGTTGAAAGAAGTTGGACAGCCAGTTGTGGAAATATTTATTGAAATCATGGTTAAAGTCTTTTCATACACTTCACTGAGGTTCATTCAGTAAAAGAGGTCTTAGGTATTCATTGCTTTGTTAAAGGCTTAAAGTTCCTAATGAAATTGCTGACTGGCCTGTATAATACAATATATGGTTTACACAGAATGGTCCAAAAGTAAAATGCAAAAGTTATAACTAACTTTGTCCTACTGATGGATGACTTCACAACTCGATAGTTCACAAAATGTAGATAAATTATTTCTTAAGAATTTTGAGTCTCATCAAAACTATAACCGTTAAGGTCAAGAGTGTTGCAGCTATAGTAGGTTGATCTCTCTTTTGCGTGTGCCATCAATTTAGAAGCGGGTGATATTGCTCACATGTTACAAAGAATAAATTGATAGACAGGATGCTCTGAAAAAATTATTCAAGCTAGATCGAAAAAATCTCAAATATATTAAATGTATCTCCTGACATTAGTTAGAAAAGTCAAACCGCTGAAAATTAAAACAAGTGTGACGTCTTCACTCTTCATCCTCCAAACAAAAGGTTGTCAGTGTAACGAAACTATTGTCCCCATAAAAATTTATTTGTCCGAACAACTTTCTTTTGCAAAGATCAACGCAATCAATACAACTTATCGTCTTTTATTCATATCTTTCTCAACCCTGTTTGCAATGATATTGTTTTCATCGATTGCTGCCTCATTTTGATATATTGTTGATTCATAACTTTTTTGTTATATGTACATGGATATTTTGTATTTAAAAGTCAGTCGATCGGACTTAAAGCAATTGTTGAGTTCCGGGAAAATGCTAAAAAGTAAAAATTGTTCATGAATTTTAATATTAATTAGTCGCTCGTTGTTTTTGTGGATTAATTTTTTGTGATTCTAATATAATTTTGATGATCATCTCGAATAACTTTAAAGTCAATATAGTATAGTGAAAATATAATAATTGCAGGGTAAAATATATAACAAAAAGTGTGTGATTTTGTTTCGTGTGTGCTCAATTCGAGGATGGCGGCCTTGTTCATTATGATAAACTCTTGTATTCTATTTTGCGACTCAATTTCTTGATTACATTTTCTTCAACTAAAATTAATCGAAATTTGTATTCATCAAAAATATGGTTGGTGCAACAACTAACTGTTCAGTAATCTATATGAGATGATAGCACGTTTGATCCAACGAACAGCTGATAAAAGTTTTCGATATAAATAAAATGAAGAAGGAATGGAAAATGAATTTGATTTAATTTGTTTTGGATTGAAGAATAAATACTGATTTGAATTCTTTGAATTCGTGATTTAATATGCTTGGCTGAATCAACATGGGTTTGTGAACTTGGATCTGATACCATCATGGGGTGAGTGAAGCATTTAATTTAATTTTTTAAAATGTAATTATCGTAGTTATATTGCTTTGCGTGTGGTGATCTCGGTTTCTTCGGCCGTTGGGGTCGTCAGAGTCCCTGCTCAGAAATTAGTGCTCGGACACACATGGCTCAAGCTCGCTGGAACAAAACCTCGTAAGGCATGCAGTCCTCTGATTGTTTCCTGATAGTGACATCACTTGCAGGTCCAGCGTTCATAACAACAGAAGAATAAAATGAAAACAAAGAAGTAATACTGACCGCATAAGAGTTCTCCTTTTAGTTAGTCCCGAAATAAATTAAATCAGTTTATCTGATGTCAACAGAGCATTTGATCATGGTTTAATGATTTCTAAATCTTGGGAAAAACAATTCTTAGACATTAAAACGAGATTAAACTCAACACGGAACTACAAGAGCTAAATGCTCTGAAAACGAAAAAAAGTGAACTTTATAAAAAAGTGAAGTCTGTAGCAAGTTATTTTAGACAGCCGCGATAATAAATCAAGGGTAATGCCCTGTAGTCTGATGAACTAAAAACATTTTCAGGCTTAGAAATCTTTTTGGGAAATGACCAAAGATGAAAATTGGGAGTTCTACAGTTATATCACAGAAAAAATAATGTAAAATTCTACTGCAAATAATCACATTCATAAGAGTTGATCTTTTTAATATCTCAAATAATTAGTGCAAGCAAAACTGTATACTATCCAAATTAACGAATACTACAATAAAGTATTGAATAATGTAAGGCTCTTATTACATCACGAAGATTACATCACTTTAAAATTCAGCTGTAATTTGATGATAGTTTAATCCCTCCCATTTAGTAATCCCTATGAAATATTCTTCATGTTGTTGAACTAACGATTTCTTCGCAATACAAATGATCATGTCACATTTCAGTTTTATTTTACTTTCAAACATACATTTTTCTTCTGTTTAAACCTTTTACATTAACTCACCTGAGAAATATTGTATTACAAAAAAGAATTAAAACAAAATTATTCAAGATCACATTTCACCTTTGAAAATGTGCCAAAAACGAACAGTAATACCAAAGAATATACAAAAAAAATTTTTCACATAAGATCACGAAAATATGAAGAAAGAACCAACAAACAAAAAAAAAACATAAGAGAACATAAAACTATAAATATAATAAAGAAACCAGAAACTAAATCAAACCAAAAATTTAGGCGCCGTTGTTATGTTATTCGGATTTTTCTTTAGATTCTTTTCAGATTTTGTTTCATTCCTTGATTCCGTCTCAAACATCTGTCAGATAGAAAAGTAAGATCAAAAACAAACAAAATAAATTTTTTTTTTCGTAAATTTCGACAGGGAATAAAAACGTAAATATTATCTTCTATAAGGACGTTTAGTCTACTCTCAAAGATTATCTAGACTACATTTTTTTTCCTTAGTTAAAATATGACGACGAGACAAAAGTTATTACACTTAAAATGAAATATGGGTGTAACGTGTTAAAACTTTTATGATTTATGTATTTCTAACGAAAATCCTTTTCCTTTCACTTAAAATTATGTTACATGAAAATAACACTCGATAGTAAATCACTTGAATAAAATGTTTCTATGATTTTCTTTAGTTGCTCCTTCTCCCTCATATTCTGTTTCCAGACACAAAGCTTACGCCCTGTTACAAGCGAGAACTGAGTGTTCTTAGTTAAAAATAATAATTATGTGGAACAAACATTTTAGATTTTATAATTGGAAGCGAAACACACGAAAATCACTAGCAGAGACCGTAGTCAAATTATTATTTTGAAATGTTTGGACAATTTTTTGTCCAAAAAAAAAACTGTATAAATATGCTGAAAGGAAGCTCTGGATGTGAATGTAATCAAAATTAGCCAAAATAAGACGTTTACTATATAGATGGTTTTTCTCCATCGAATAGACTTGGCACTT
This sequence comes from Diogma glabrata, assembly GCA_963693315.1. Lineage (NCBI taxonomy): Eukaryota > Metazoa > Arthropoda > Insecta > Diptera > Cylindrotomidae > Diogma > Diogma glabrata. Next base: position 13,807,484 of record OY856186.1, read on the forward strand.
TGACGCAGTGATAGTGCTCAGTAGACTCAGTGATCTTAGGAGCTACACTGGTAGGGTCACCCATGCTGTTAGGTCTTCGGTGAGAATCGAACCCAAGATCAAGTCCAAAACCCAAATATTAGGTAGACACGTACGCTGAAAGCTTGGCATGATCAAGGGGGTGCTTGATTACGAGTACGAAACTCGGGATACCAGACGTCCTTCAGTTTCAAAATAGCCTTACCCCTGCACAAGGCTCTGTTGTGGCGTACCTTTTCACTCCCTAATTTTCATCCAACCACTGTATGGATATATTTTTACCTATAAAAAACAAGAACGTTGCTTCTCCAAACGCATCACTTAAACCATTAAATGTAAACATGTGTTCGACGGACTACCTAAAATCGTACCTGATTTATCAGCACATATCTTCATTCCGGCAACACAAACAAAATTACTAAGGTCGACGATAGTAAAACAATCTCACCAAGCTCTAAGGTTATGTCAGAAATGGCATACCGTGAGCCAACCACAAAAGAGTGCTCTGGCACGTCTTACCTGTAGGAAAAAGAAGATCATCAGTTCGCAAACGATTCTGATTCCACTCCGGAATCAGCAATTAGGACCACATGTGACTTAGAATCCGACAGTAACTTTAACGTTTCAGCAGTCACCATCACGTCGGATATACACCGAAAGGTGGCCAATATCCACGTGTCAACACAGTCGGATTAAGTGACCTGAAACCGGTTGTCCCTCGATCTGACAATCATGCCAAATACCTCCTTGTCACAAACAGAAAGCGCAAGGAGGCACTAATAAAGAAAGGCCTCTCTGAAGAGGAAGCTATACAAGTCTGTGCCCTTCCCAAATCCTTTGACATGACTACCCTGGTTGAAGGTGGGATACCTAAAGAGCTAGCTCTGAAGGTAGTAGATAGAAGGAAGGACACAAGTACAAAGAGTAGCAAGAGGGTCCGATCCGTGACATCGGAAGACTCTCCACAGTCAGCTCCCTTTGGTGTTAAACGGCACAAGTCATCTGCCAACGACTGACCTCAGCATGAGCTAGGCGACACTGTAAGAAATGTTGCGAGTACGATTGTACCTCCAACATTCAGTGATATCAACAAGCGCATCAAAGTTTACATTGCAGTTGAAGACTTTCCAACCACCCTTCTGAGTTTTGATCAACTCAGCGAGCTAAAAAGACAACAATAGATTTGGTAGTAGAGCAAGAATTCGAGGTTATTAATCCTCATTTCGATGGCTTCTACAAAAAAAATGGTTCGATACTTCTTAACTGTGTCGATAATACATTGGCGCAGTGGGTTACAAACATGGTACTGAGGATAATAATCGGGAAGGTATAGGTACTTTTCCTAAAAGAGGACATCGACCTCCTAGGCTCATGGCTTACCTTCCAGACTGTACCAAAAAATCAACAGAGAAGATTCTAAGGCGACTCGGGGCCCAAAATCCGGATATTAGGCCAAGATCATGGACCATCCTGATTCCTGAAGCACACTGTTGAGAAGGATCTCGCGATGTTGGTGCTCATTCCTGACCCAGCATCCGAGAAACATCTCAAAAGTACATCTGCCGAAACATCTGCCTCTGTAAGGAGCTTCTAGCTCGGTGTCTGCCAACCTGCAAATCTCGACAACTAAATCCTCCTCAATCAGAGTAAAACAATCACGTCCCAAAATCACCAACCTAACCCCGAACGAGCGAATGTTGCGTCAAAGGGAACTAAGACAGCACCACGCAAAAAACATGGCCTACCGAAGTCCCCGCTGGACCACCATAGTCATCTGGAGAAGAAAAAAAAATGTCTAAAGTAAGTTGCGTTCAAATTAACCTGCACCGGTCAGCAATGGCTTCAGCTAATTTGAACCAACAAAAACATACAACTGATATACTTCTCAGGCCAGGAGAGACCCAGAACTGCGGTGCTCTTCCACAAACGCTTGAAAGCATTTTCTTTAACAGAATTCATTTGCATAGATCTAACAGCTGTGCAGATTGAAATCCCTCTTTCCCACAGCGGAATTCACCAGTTCATCTTAGCATCTGCGTACTTTCCATGAGATGAGAAGGTAATACAACCTGATAAGGTAAGCAAGCTAATTCGTTATTGCAAGGACAAACACTACAACCTAAGATTTGCGTGCGATGCCAATGCTCATCACACCGTGTGGGGTAGTAGGAACATCAACACATAACGTGAGTCTCTGCTCCAAAACCTATATACAAATAACATGTTTATAGCTAACAAAGGCAGTAAACCCACCTTTAGAAACGCAATCAGAAACGAGGTCCTAACCTGGACCTAACTCTGAGCAACAACATCATTGAGAATTTTATCAGTAACTGGTATGTCTAGGACGTAGCTTCTATGTCGGACCACGCATACATATGCTTCAACATAGAACACCCACTGGAGAGCACTCTTCGTTTTAGGAACCCCAGAAAGAATGACTGGGACCTCTTTAAAGTACATCTTCGGGATAATGTAGGCGATTGTGGCAGGATCAACTCCACAATGGAGCTCGACTATGCGGCAAACCACCTGCAGGACGTTATCACCGCAGCTTACCATCGCAATTCTCCAATTGTTAAGTCTAAAAGGACTTGAGATGTGCCTTGGTGGAATGGCAATTTAGAGAGGATAAGGAATAAAGTTCGAAAGCTCTTCAACAAAGCAAAAAAAGTAGCACCTGGACGGAGTCCCAATCGCCTCTTACCAACTACAACAAAAAACTCAAACGATCAAAAAAGGATAGTTGGAGACAGCTTTGCGGAACGATTGACAGTCTACCGGCTGCAACTGACTCCAAAAATTACTTGTGTCTGAGCACACAAACCCTCTGGGTTCAGTCTGCAGGCTGGACGGTACCTACACTACCCGCTACAAAGAGACTCTAGATATACTATTACAGACCCACTTCCCGGGTTCTACATGCGTGAGCTCGGAAGAGGAAAATATACCAAAATATAGTTCGTTGGATCCTGAAACTACGAAGGTTTCAAACCAACTAGCCAACGAAATGTTCTACCCCAACACAACGGTAGGTGTCAGGGCCTCTAAGAGGATGTTGTCCCTAGGGAGGAGTACTCTCTCCGTTGCTCTGGCTGATAGTCGCTGATGATCTTCTAAATAGGTTGAAAAGCTTTAAAGCTCTGGCTTTAACACTGAAGGCTACGCCGACGATATAGCAGTCATATTGAGAGGTAAATATGACTCTACTGTCAGTGAACGAACCCAGGCAGCTCTGAACCTCGTGATGAATTGGTACAACAAAATTGGGCTGTCTGTCAATACACAAAAAACTAGGACCGTAGTCTTTACCAACGGAGTTTTAGGAGTTTTAATTTCAATCCTGAATTTAACTGCGAACGGATACAAGTAGTCGAAGAGATTAAGTATTTAGGTGTAATCCTCGACAGCAAGCTCACCTGAAACTCACACCTGAAACATATCTCGGACAAACCAAATAAGGCTTTCTTCACGTGTAGAAACTTGTTTGGAAAAACCTGGGGATTAAGCCCGAAAATGATACTTTGGTTATATCGAAGTACAATAAAACACATTCTGTCATACGCAGCTTTGGTCTGGTGGCCAAAATTAAACCAGATATCTGCTCAGACAGTGCTCACAAAAAAACAGAGACTTGTGTGCCTCTGTGTCACAGGTGCGTTTAGAAGCACACCAACATCTGCAATGAACGTACTTCTCCTAATTCCTCCATTGCACCTATACATCAGATCTGCAGCAGCATCTAGTGCTCACAGACTGCAGCTAGTCGAAACATTCAAACCTGATAACCTAACCAGTCATCTAGCGATCCTTTTGGAACTGCAGAACGAAGTTTAGACCTACTACATTTCGGACTGTACGACAAATATCACGGGTCTACATAGACGGTTTATTGTCAAAATAAGGGCCAGGGAAGGAATTGAGAGCTGCTTATTAACACTACCGTCTAATGCCAGCATCTGGTATACGGATCCCAAACGGGCGTTAGCAAAGAGTTTATCTGCAACAGTACTTCAAGCCGAAATCTTTGCCATCAACTACTGTGCAATGCTATGTGCCGAAAGAGGATACAGCAACACAGATATACACATTGTTTCTGATAGTTAGGCGACGCTATTGGCTCTGAATCCGACGTGCTTCGACTCAAAGCTAGTATGGGAATTCTACCAGAATCTACAAACAAATTCAGAAACTAACCGCATCACACTTGTGGGGATACCAGGTCACACTGGAGTATACGGCAATGCAGTAGCAGACTCGCTATTTAAGAAGGCTGCCACTAAAAAGTTCATTGTTACAGAACCGTGATTTAGATTAACCAAGAGTTCAATCCAAAGCTGGGAAGAAGACCTAAATAAACAACTGTTTGTTTATGCAGGAAGGTCTGTTGCACTCAAAAAAGTTTTTAGGCAACTTCCCCGTCTCCACTCTTAAAAACAATTGATCTTGAGGGAGAGTCTCTGAAGATATTAACACGGTGCGTGACAGAACGCGGGTCCAATAAATCACCACCTTATCAAATAAGCCTTTGTTGCCTTCGACAGATGCAGATTCTGCAAGGAGGCAGAAACCATGGAACACATCATATGTAACTGCTCTGAAATTGCATGGCGCAGATACATTAAACTCAGCCAAGGGATTGTAGCACTTCCTCTACCAAAAAGTATTAGTCCAATTCAGCTAATTAACTATGTTAAGGAGCTCGGATTTGACCACATCGCGCATTCTATAGTGACATCGACGTCATCTGGATTAAACAACATCAGGGTTAAGCACAATAGATCTCTTGGTTGCAGTGCTACTCGAACTAGCTAACTAATTAATTCAGCTATGGCACCCACCAATAAAAAAAAACAGAGGTGTGCTTAAGACCGCACGGAAGAAGTGAAAACTTCATTGGCAATCGCAATCAATTGATATCGTATTAGTTGTATTTGGATCGTATTAGTAGAATAAATGAGAAACAAGTTAGAACGGTAAACCGCTAACTACACAAACTAACCTCACAATGTAAACCAAATAATTGTCAAAATAGCACTTATATGCCAATAGCAGGGACTAAAGTACGCGTGGTTGTCACACTCATAGATCAACAAGTTTAAATTTCTCAAATCTTTCTGCGGAAAGCTAAGCAAATTCATTGGTATTAATGCGCATGGTATTAATGTGCCACCATTTTTATTAATTATTTTATTTACCATGATTGTCATCCATGTTTAATTATACATAAGCTATGCTTCTTTGTATAGAATTTATGCGATTTCCGTCTCGTAATTTTGAGCTTTAAATCGATATAATCGATTTTATCAAGTATCAAGTTACAAGTATTAAGCCTTCACTTAATTTTAGAAACATGTATTGCATACAATTCCAAACCGACAACATATTTAGTGAAGATGATAAAATTCCAATACATATAATTTTGATGTACAAATGTAATTGTTTCAGCCTTCAGGTTATACTTATATTTTTTTATTGTTTTTTTTTAATTTTTATTGAATAGCATTAAAATTATTTTTTTTTATTTATGAATTCATAAAAATAATAAAAATTTCTTTATACGAATTTTAAAAAATTGATATATAACGCAGTTTTTTAAAGTTATATTGCTGCTGTCTTTTGCAATTTGCATTCGAGTCATCATGCTAAATAAATATTGAATTTATATAAAATTGAAAGTATGTATGCTGTTTATCCTTTATGAATTAATACAATAATCATCATGAAAATTTATGCAGTTGTTGTGTACGCTTAATTTTTGCTTTTTATTAAACTATCGTTTTAAACGGTAGTTTGCTTTGATCAATGTTTTTTGTTGAACATAATTTTTTTATGAAATTAAAATAAATAATAAAATAAAATAAAATAAAATTAAAAATTAAAATTAAAATTAAAAAATAAAATTAAAATTAAAATAAAATTAAATAAAATAATTAAATTATCTTTCTTACGTTATTTTTAATTTCATAAAAAAATTATGTTCAACGAAAAACATTGATCAAAGCAAACTACCGTTTAAAACGATAGTTTAATAAAAAGCAAAAACTATGCGTACACAACAACTTCATAAATTTTCATGATGATAATTGTATTAATTCATAAAAGATAAACAGCCATACATACTTTCAATTTTATATAAATTCAATATTTATTTAGCATGATGACTCGAATGCAAATTGCAAAAGACAACAGGAATATAACTTTAAAAAACTGCGTTATAGATCAATTTTTTAAAATTCGTATAAAGAAATTTTTATTATTTTTATGAATTCATAAATAAAAAAAAATAATTTTAATGCTATTCAATAAAAATTAAAAAAAAACAATAAAAAAATATGTACCACACCAGGAGTTGAACTCACTACCTACAGCACATCAGTCGAGCACGATATGCACAAAGCAATTTGAAACGTTAAGAAATGATAGATTGATAAATTGATATATGATAGAAATGCTGACGAATCAGCCTAACTTACTACAGAAAATATGCTGCAATTTCTATAGACGTGTTATTCGAATAAGCTTAAACATTATTACTAAGCATAATTTATTGTCGGTTTTCAATAATTGTTAATTATTTGCCCCCCAAGTTTTCAACTTCTTTACTATCTTGTCGTCCTTAAAATTATGTTGAAGATATCACATGTTGTATTTCGACTGCTTTCAATGCCACCACTCTAAATACTTTTAAATCCATCTTCAAATGAACTTCAAAAATCCACTTACCTTTTTAATTATTTTCAAGACCTCTTCTTGTGCGTATAAGCAGTCTACTCACCCTTAAAAGCCTTCTCTCAGGACAAAAATTCCAAATAATTTATAATCATCATAGATTTTATTTAAAACCAAAATTATCTTTACGATAATTATAATTTTATTAGATTATTTATAAAAGCTTTAATTATTTATTAAAATACAAATAAATAAAATCATTTCTTTTTATAAATATAACAACAATATTGATTATTTAATTAATTAATATAAAACTAATTAAAAAATTTTTTCTTCATAATACATCAATTACAAATTTTTTCCAATTTTTTTTTTATTATGTATCAGTTAAATTTTTTTTTTTTTTCATTTAATACTAATACAATTATTTTTTTAAAAATTATTCTAATAACTTCTTGGTATTTATATTTTATTTAATAAAAAATATTTATATCAATTTTTTATTTTTTTTTTAAATTTATATTAATTAAATTCAATGTAAATTTCTATTTATTTATATCAAATTTTAATAACATTACTTATATCATTAATTTATTTAAAGTATAAATATTACAGATTATTTGAAATAAATATATGTTATAATTGTACTTCTTAATTTTAATTTTTAGAAAATAAATTATACATACATAAAATAAAATTAATTATTGTCTTGTAGGAACATATAATATATTTAAAATATTTTTTACTTAAATATTATTATTCTCTACTTTTTTAATCTAATATTAATTTTTTTTTTGTCAAAACTACATTAATTATACCGTCTAATATTTAGAGATTTGTCTAGTTGTAAAATAATAAATCTAATGTGGCCTTTATGCACTATAAAGTTTAATTATGGCAAATTACTTTTACTGAAGATTAATTGACACCCAAAAACCTAAAATTGTTTGTTTAACTGTCATATTCCGGCCATTTTCAAGCTATCCTACTTTTTGTTTTCTGTTTTTTTTTTTTCATAAAAACTCTAAATTCAATATGGTAACATAAAAATTTTGTAACAAAATAATTATTAAAAAAAATTTTATATATAAATTAATTTAAATTAATTAATTGCCTACCATAAATGTTAATTTTATTTTTTTTTTGTATATTTTTGTAATTTATTTTGTATACTATTATTATTAATTAAAAACAACAAAAAACTAAAAATAAAAAAAGCGTTTTTATTTGTTTAATTTTATTTATTTATTTTTTTCATATATTTGTGTTTAATTGTTTGTTTGTTTGTTAATAAAATAAATTAAATTGAAAGGCGTTAAATGAGTCATAAAACTGTTATTGATCAGTGGAGGAGATAAAAATATTTGTGGTGAAGTTAAATAAAACATTTTGTTTGTTTTTCATTGAATATTTTAAACTAGTTCGTTGTATAATTTTTAGAGAATGGTTTGATTATGTTTGAAGCTTTTCATTACAAAAAATTATGAAAAAAAAGTGTCCCAACAACAACTAGCCAACAAATGAGCCATTTATATTTTTAAGGATTATGTAATACATTTTAAAAAACAAGAATGATATCCAAAGAATTATCTGAGGCTCTCATGATACAACATCAAAATATTAAAAAAACTAATGACTTATTCGAAGAAAATATTCCAGCAATAGAATGATCAAAAACACAACTTTGAGTCAATTTCATCACAAATCATTTTCAAAAAGAATACTGGGTTCATCGACTTTTAATGCAAGGGGAGGGATGTGGTGATACAAATTCATCTGGTGCTCACTAGTTAAAAGAAGTTATATCACGTAAAAGATTTTTCATAGCATTGATTCTGAACAATTTATTTATAATATATGTGTTTATCACTCACATATTTGAACATCAGATGTAAATATATCCAGCACAAAAATCAATTAATCATAATTCTCCAGAGATTCTCTTGAAATTCTTAACCGTGATTTTTTTTACTTCTTGTTTATTCTCAGAAATATTTCCAATATTCTTAAAGAAAAAATTTAAATATAATTGAAAGAAAATATTAATAATTTTATAATACAATTAATGATTGGTTTTCAACTCTGATCAGAATTAATTAACGTTATTTAATTAAATTTTATTATATACCTTTATGATTTTTTTCTATTTTCTTATTGTAACCAACGGTAATGTTGGTGTTAAAAAAGAAAACAATAAAATTATATGTATATTAATATTTTGTTTAGATGAATTCCCCTCAATTTTCCTTCCCAGACTCTACATCTAGTTTGAATTTCATTCCACTCACAACCAGAAATCCGCATTTATAACGTCAAATTCATCTGTTCATAGAATAATAAGTTGTCAAAACAAACAGACAGTCTACTACAGCGTAGACAGAAATAAATAAAAAATCAAAAATCGATCAATATCGCGCGTAATAAACTAAGCGTGTGAAACAGTTTAATCGATCATAATCATTTTTCGATTAAAACAAAACAAAAACAAAATTTATTTATTCAACTAATTGGCGATTAATGTTACACAATTTATAAAATATATTTGGTTATTTTGTCGCTTGAAGCGGAATGCAAAGGAGGATTTAAAATTAATTTTGAATGTAGCAAGTAAAAATCAGTGAATTTATGAAAGTTTATTTTTTTTTTGCTTGTTTTACAAATTAAATTGTTTGTAAATAATTTAATTAATAGGATTTATATCAAGGTATTTATTTTATTACAGGAAATATCCATTTTTAGAGATTTGTATGTGATTGACTTTTGCGATTTAAATTCAGATTTTCAATTATAAATTTCTAAGTAAATATAAATTTTTAAATTTTAAATTGGGAATTTAAATTATTAGGATTTATTACTCGAAATAGGGAAACATAGTGGGACTAAAACCTTAGGCTCCGAGAATTCAGGCCTTCGGTCTGTAGGAATGGTTTAATATATATACATAAAACAGTAGAAGCAAAGAATTTGTTCTAAACCTACAATTTAGTGATTGAACCTATACGCTGTTCAGATCACCGCTTTCGACTTGTAGCGGCAACACTGGGTGAAATTATAGCAATCACAAAATTTATTATGGCAACACAAATCAATGGAAGTTGATATACAAAATTATCTTTGTAAAATTAAAAGTAGGATTAAGATTTTTTCATTAATAATAATATTTTCGCACTCGGTCGATCAACAACTAGTAGTCCAGTAAATAAAGGTTAAAAGGTCGCAAAAATCTTGTCGCGGATGGGACCTGGCGAAAATTGTTGGTCTTACCGAGTACTTTGACGTGAGAAAAATTACCTTGGGGTTCCGACCCTGTGAGCCTGGAAAATGGCCCTCAAAGTGTCAGAAGTAGTTTCCGGGCCATATCTCCGGAAATATGGCAGTTAGGGTATTCTTGTTTAGCCAAAAATGAAGGTGAGCTAATTATCTACAGAAATGGTCATAGTTATTTTTATCGTAAACCCGATAGTTTCCGAGATAACGGACTCGAACCTTGTTCTGCATTTTTCTCTTCATAATGGAGCCAGAACGCCGCTTTACACGTATTTACTAAGGAGCGGCAGACAAACTAGCGGATAACTCGGTCAAAATTCAATATTTTTCGATGATTCAAAATTCATGTGAAAGAGAAAACCCGTACCTGTCACATCTTGTGATAAAATTCTTGTTATCACGTTTGTAAGCGAGTGCAAACGGCGGTCAAAGTTTCTCTTTTTATCCGGTTTTCTGACGCTGTTTTAAATTTATTCATATTTTTTTTAAAAATTGTGTTTTTATATGTTTCTTTCTTGATTATTGTACCTGGGGGGGTCTTGAAACATCTCAGAAACTTTGCCGCAGTGGCTTTCTCACACTTTTAAACAAAAAGGAATTTATTAATTTCCATTTTGAGGACTTTCATGGAGTTTCGGAAAGTCCGCGGAAAATCATTAATAAAAGATTTATTGTCTATTAAAGTGCCTCATAAGTTACACCAATTTGTAGCTTAGAATATCTAGTTTCCGATCGTATTTTCTAAATTGTTTAGAAATTTTCCAGGGCTCTTTAAAAGTTGATTTTACGCCCACACGGGAAAAAACTGGCCAAATTTTTCAGACACTTTTTTTTCTTTCCGAGGAATGTTTTGGGTATTGTTACTTATATAAAAGTAAAGCTGGGGTTCTCAGCTTTCCATTGATATAAATAATGTCATTGTTTTTAATCCACAAACAAAAAAATAGAAAAAGTTTCTCTGAAATTATTTATGATAATTTCCTCTTTTTTCCTGCTTCACGTGGCGGCGCGTATATTACGTGTATAATATCGGTACGCGCAGGCGCGCACACATGGCACACACACACTGGCTTCACGCGTCCCTCGTGGACTTATATTGTTATTGTTTATCGTCAACAATAGTACATTATGATGCTAGGACGTAAAGCTAAAGATTTTGGACGGATGTGGAGTTTGCAAATCGAGGCGCTAGCCGAGATTTGCACCCACATTAAGTCCAAAACAGCTTACGTCCGTGCATCATATACTATTTTTTATTCGCCGCAAGCAAAATATTTTAAAAAATTTTGTTTATTCTAAATTAAAATTATAAATTTCATAAATTTTAAAATAAAAATATGTGGAACAAGTAACCTTTGACAAAATATTAATTATTTTTTCCAAATTATTGTGTAGCTATGACAACAAATGATAACAACTATTTTAATTGGAGAATGAATTGAATTGAATTTAAGGATTGCTTTGATAAAAAAATTTATTTTTCATAGAATTTAAACAAATACAAATGCTTTTTACTTTTTTGGCCGTAGCTATGACAACGAAATAAATAGTTGAAAAGTGATACTTTAAGGCCGCAAATCACAGTAATAAAGTAATATTTTAATATGTAGGCGAATAAAAAAACATTTTGTAGACCATTTGATTGCTGAAAATTTTCTGTTTTGTTGGAAATCAATATTTATAAAAAAAAAATCTGGATAAAAAGTGGACTTTTGGTGCTATTTGGAAATTATTTGGTGCTGTTTAAAAGTTAGTGTTGCTGTTTCAATTTTTGGAGTAAGGGTAAGGAACAGTTAATCTCTTTGATTGTTCCAGAGGTAAATTTGTTGAGCATTACAATGCTGGAACAACTTTATCATAAATGAGTGCCAGTTGAAGTTTGAAAAATTATAAAATTGCTTGAACATGAAGATGAGCTGAACTAATCTTGGTGGACGCCGGCGTCCAGCAAAATTTTCCAACTCGTTTTGATTCCAATGTTTATTTTCAAGGGCCCGAATGAACGGAGTGCAAGCTGAAGTGCGTTAAGTTATGAAAGTGCTTGAAAAGGAAGATGAACTTGAAGAATCTTTTCTGACGCCGGCGTCTACCCGTTAGAAGCAACTTTAATCTCCGAGTCAAGGATTCACATGTTTTTACATTCCTTATGTGACCTTTATTTATTATGTTATGTGACCTTTATTTGTTATTTTACTTCTCAATATTTGCACGGCGACTGATCCTTCCTATGCTCCTATATGGCCGCGATAATTTCGCAAATACAAAGAGGAAGCCATTGTCATTTGCAGGTCAAATTTTTCAGACCAAAACATGGAACTGTGGGTATTTCCAAGCCCTCAGTTCTCAAATTTGATGAGAATCTGGCGTTTTTTCATGGTCTCAAATTTGACAATTTTTCACTACCCGTTTTTGCAAAAAGTATCAATGTTGCGAAAAAAATGAACAGGACCATTTCTGTAGATAATTAGCTCACCTTCATTTCTGGCTAAACAGAAATGCCGTAACTGCCATATTTCCGGAGATATGGCCCGGAAACTACTTCTGACACTTTGAGGGCCATTTTCCAGGCTCACAGGGTCGGAACCCCAAGGTAATTTTTCTCACGTCAAAGTACTCGGTAAGACCAACAATTTTCGCCAGGTCCCGTCCGTGACAGGATTTTTGCGAGCTTTTGATCTTTTTCGACCTTTATTTACGGGACTATAGTGTTCAAAATAAAACTCTTTAAATAAATCATAAACCGAAATAAAAATTTGTAATAAAATTTCATTACCTAAAAGTTAAATTATAGAACAAATATAGTTATTTATTGTACAAGATGATAAAATTGCACTTTATCTTCGAGAGCGATTTTAGCGTCGTGGCGTCAGCCGAGACGCTAATAAGCATCGAGAAGATAATGAAATTTTATTGTCGTGTGGAATACAACATTTTTTCTTATAGCAATTGTTAAAGAAGACCAAAAAATGAAGAAATAATGAAAAAAATGAAGAAAAATCAATGATAAATTTCATTTAAAAGTGTCAGGAAAAAACATTATCACGAAAAAATGAGTATAGGTAGCTTTGATAACTTTTTGAGTTTTATAAACAAACAAACAAATCAATTTTTTGGTTTTTGCAAAAACTGAATTTAAAAATTAACTAGTTTGGATCTGTGAATATGTGCAGAAGAAAACTGCGTTTTAATGTGGAAGAGAAGGCAAGAGGCAATTCGTAGATTGCCTGAAATTTTGAATTGCCTGAAAAATCGCGGATGGTACATCAAAGAGAATACCTGCGCTTTCAAAAATGGAAAAACTGGAATGTCAACAGCAAAATACTTATATCTAAATACTTTATCTACCCTTGCTGTTAAAGTAGTACTTTATCTACCCTTGATGGTAAAGTGCTACTTGTCCGTCTACTTTTAGTTGATAATAGCACGTTTTAACAGTTGCTAAAGAAAAAAAATTGATTCAAAATATATCCAGTTGTTTAATATATATTGGACGGAATTAAGTTGAGGATATAAAAACGCCTCACGTGGTGACCCCGATTAAGCATTACATTGTGACTAATGGAAGACTTCCATCCATTAATCCAAGACAAATGGTGGAACTAGGTATTTGTCGTCCTTCTAATTCTCCAGTCTTCTCTCCTTTGCACATGGTTCAGAAAAAGGACAAGAACTGGCGACCTTATGGAGACTATAGACAGCTTAATGCTGCTACTACTCCAGATAGATATCCCATTCCCAAAATACAAAAGTTTTCCTTGCAGCTAGCACGATGCAAAATTTTTTCCTAAATAGATCTGGTAAGAGCTTATCACCAGATATCTATGGCAGATGAGGATATTCACAAAACAGCTATAACTACATCTTTTGAATTGTTTGAGTTCACTCGTATGCCTTACGGTTTACGAAACTCACCACAAACATATAAAAATGATATCCTCATAGCTAGCCACTCTGAAGCAGAACATCTTCTGCACTTGGAGAAACTCTTTACTCGCATCGTCAAATATGGCATCAATATAAAAGCTTCAAAATGCATCTTCGGCTAAAACTCACTTGATTTTTTGAGCCACTCTATTTCGGAAAACGGCATACTCCCATCGATATATAGAGTTACTCCCATCTCCAACTTTCAAGCTCCAAGATCAATCCGCCAAATACAACAATTCGTATGGTGAATCATTATTACCTTTTCATACCACGTTTTGTTGAATAGCGATTAGCGCCTATTCACTGGCATTTGGCATCATTGAATAAAAAAGGCAAGAACAAATCGAGTTTTTCTTAGCCAGAAGACTGTCAGTCTGCAGCTACTCTTTTAGCATATTCGATTGACAACGCACAGCTCAACATAACATCAGACGCTTCGAACACTGCAGTCAGAGCTGTACTACAACAGTACAACAATGGATGTTGGGAGCCACTTGCATTTTTCTCCAGAAAACTCACTCCTACTGAAGCAAAATATTCCGCGTTTGATAGAGAGCGATTAGCAATCTATCTCGCAATTCAACATTTTCGCTATTTTGTTGAAATGTCAGTCAAAAGTCAAAATTTCTCTGTCTACACTGATCTCAAACCTCTGATCACAGCCATTTCCTCCAAAACCTTAAGACGGCCACGACAACTACGTCATCTAGATTTCATCGCACAGTTCACTACAGACATACGACACATCAAGTGTAAAGACAACGTCGTCAGCAATCACGTTCTGGTGAAGAATTTTCTACAGAAACCTACACTTCTACTTTCAACTTGAAAGACTTATCAAAATTGCAACAGAAGGACGATGAACCTAAGAAATTGATTGATCTTGAGTCCTGACAAACCGTCAAGATCATCAAAAGTTAAATTTAGGTTAATACAATCAACAGGCAGCAAAGACAACATCTGGTACGAGACATCTTCTGGTTATAATCGACCATACGTCCCACACAGCATCAGAAAAACGATTTTCGATAACTTGCATGCCGCATGGTTTATCACATCCAGGCAAACGTGCAACGCGAAAATTAATTAAATCCAAGGATTTTTGGTCACGAATGAATCTTGACACAGGGAAATGGGACGAATCATGTGAATCAGGTCAATGATCGAAAATTCACAGGCACACAAAATCTCTTGAATTACCAAATTGCAGAATTATCAGAATTTGAATTACCAAATGGCAGATTTCACCATATCCACATCGACATTGTTCCTTTTCCGCAAGCAAATAGTTACAACTATACACTTACGACAGTAGACCGCTTCACGCGTTGGACAGAAGAATATCCTATAAAAGATATGACAGCAAGTACCATAGTATCAACATTGTTACAGAAATATATTTCTAGGTTTGGTATTCCTTCGGTCATAGTGACAGATCGTGGTAGACAATTTGAATCCAATCTGTTCACCGAGCTCACTAAGCTTCTAGAATCTCATTGAATCCGCACAACTACTTACTATTCAAAAGCAAACGGTTTTATCGAACGCTTCCATCGTCAACTTAAAGCATCTCATAAAGCGAGATACAATACCGTTCATTGGAGCTCTGAACTCCCACTGAACTAGTGTATGGTCAAACACTTAAAATCCCCGGTGAATTCTTTGTCGATTCTCCTATAGCCAATGCTTCGGATATTTCTGAATTCATTAAAAGATTGCGAAGCAATATGCAGACCTTAATTCCCACTTCTCCAAGGCATCGCAATCAGATCGACATCTTCATCCCTTAAGATCTTAACAACTGTACAAACGTTTTTGTTCGAGTGGAAAAAGTAAACGGACCCCCTGGTAGACCTTACGCAGGGCCGTTTACCCTTGTCCGCAAACTGCGTAAATTTTTCGTCGTGGACATTCATGGGAAAAACACGACGATTGGCATCGACAGGTTGAAACCAGCCTACAGCATCTTGTCAGCAGACAAAAGTAGTACACACAAAACTAACAAACGCATTCGTTTCGACTTTTTATCGATCCAAAATATACTTTTCGTTTTGGTGGGGGAGTACTTGTAGCGGCAACACTCGGCGAAATTATTACAATCACAAAATTTAATTTTGGCCGTTAATTTTTTTTTTTTAATTTCCTAAGTCTCAGGGCAAAAATTTATTCCTTTTAACAAAAGAAAAAAAAATGTTCTGGAGAAATCGGATCAAAGTAGTTTAAGGCGGCGCGACGGCGGTTTAAAGTTGAAAAATCTCATTTTTTCCACTTTTTCACGCTTCACAACCCTTATATCGCATTTAGCAACCCTATATCGAATTTAAATGTGTTATTTAGTTTAGTTCGCTTTCCAAAATGCATAAAAACATTTAAATCGGACTGCAAATAACGAAGTTATGGAAAATAAAAGCATCGTTCTGATACATGGACATTTACAACAAAAAAACAATTTATTTTCTACATTTCATTTATACAATTATTTGACACTTCTAGAAGAAATAAGAAGCAGTAAAACAGCCGGTGACAATTAGTAGATTCTAGAAAAACTGCCATTATCCTATGCGAATACAAGATGCTATTTTATCCACGACTGCAAAATATTTCGGTCTTAAGTATTACATTCATGAACTAAAAGTGAAATTCTTACCCCCACTTTTATGTGATTTCTCGACGCCGTCTGGTCGTCACAACCGATGAAATCTAGAAAACGGATGAAGGGATTTTAAAAATTTTGGTTTCTATAAATAGGTACACTCAATGATAAGAGCCGAAAGGACGATGTGTTCGATAACTATACCGAAAGTGTGTCGAAAAAATCGTCAAGTGTGTCAAAACAAGGATATATGCATATTTTTTGCTTAAAAAACGTTCGTTTTTAGTGATAATGAGTAGGAACAAGGACATGAGGAGAAACCTAGATGGTCGGGGTTGGTATGTCAAGATCAAAAACTAGATTATTGCATTATAAGTTTGTCCAAAAAATGTTGTCAAGTGTGTCAAAAGAAGATTTTTATTTATTTTTTGACCCAATTTTTTCACCCAAAAATAAAATTAATTATATGTTTGACATGAAATTTTATAACAAGGTATTTATGTGTTGTTGTGACACATATTCTATACCCTATAACACAACACTTTTTATTTAAAAATAAAAAAAAAAAAATGTGAGACGTCAGACCGATGCTTTTATTTTCCATAACTTCGTTGTTTGCTGTCCGATTTTAATGTTTTTGTGCATTTTGGAAAGCTATTGTACTAAATTACAAATTTTAATCTTGGATCTAGCTATGCTAAATGCGATATAAGGGTTTTAAAGCGTGAAACATATGAGAAAGTATGAGATTTTTCAACTTTAAACCGCCGTCGCGCCGCCTTAAACTGCTTTGATCGGATTTCTCCAGAACATTTTTTATCCTTTTTTTAAAAGGAATAAATTTTTGCCCTGAGACCTAAGAAATTCTAAAAAAAACATTCTCCATACAGCTAAGAGCCACCATAATATATATATATATATATATATATATATATATATATATATATATATATATATATATATATATATATATATATATATATATATGTATATATATATATATATATATATATATATATATATATATATATATATATATTTATATATATATACATATATATATATATATATATATATATATATATATATATATATATATATATATATATATGTATATATATATATATATATATATATATATATATATATATATATATATATATATATATATATATATATATATATATATATATATATATATATATATATATATATATATATATATATATATATATATATATATATATATATATATATATATATATATATATATATATATATATTAGACTGGTCGTTAAAAACTAAATTTTCCGAGACGCCCCCTAGAAAAATTCTTTGTGGTCAAAAAACCACAATGGCATTATTTTTTTTTTTTTTAAATCAAAAGAACACGTGCCGCAAAATCGTCGAAGTTGATTTTTTGAAAAATTCGTAGATTTTTTCAAATATCTCATAAAATATGCAGATGTCAAAAAAAATCACATAACCATTTTTGTAGGAAATTTAATTTTCTACAGAAAAGGTCCAAGTCAATTTTTCCCGAAAACGTATAGTTCTCATGATATTTTGAAAATGAGCTTGTAAGTTTTCGTAATTTTTAAAAAACATAAAAAATAAAGATGACGAAAAAGTCCTAATTTTCTTCTTATACTATAGAATGAAATATATAAAAAAATAATCGTGACAAAAAAAATCAAAATTAGTGCTTTTTCGTCGAACTTTTCATCATATGGTTTTACGAGTTTCGAAGAATTTCAAGTTTTATTTCAAAATATCATCAGAAATATAGGTTTTAGGAAAAAAATGACTTGGACCTTTTTTGTAGAAAATTAAATTTCCTACAAAAAAGGTTATGTGATTTTTTTTGACATCTGCATATTTTATGAGATATTAACAATTTTATCAAAAAATAAACTTCGATGATTTTGCGGCACGTGTTCTTTTGACTTAAAAAAAAAAAAAATAGTGCCATTCTGGTTTTTTGACCACAAAGAATTTTTCTAGGGGGCGTCTCCTAAAATTTAGTTTTTAACGACCAGTCTAATATATATATATATATATATATATATATATATATATATATATATATATATATATATATATATATATATATATATATATATATATATATATATATATATATATATATATATATATATATATATATATATATGAGCAATTTCACGAAGATTCAACATCGTTTTGACTTGACCCCTTTTAATTTTGATTATTTTTTGTTTATAGATAGTCTTTGATAAATAAATAATACAAGTTCTCTTAGAATTTTTTTTTTCGACCAAGGGTCTTCACAGGGTGCCCCTCAATTTTTGTTATTTTGTGATGTGAGTGCATTTTGACGAGCGATTGTAGAAAAACTACTGAATCGATTTTCATAAATGATATGTCGTTGAATAGGTATTAGAACAAAGTTTTTAAAAATGTACACTGTTAATTTTTTGAAATAATTTTTAACGGTGTAACATAAGAAAAAATTGGTGTAATTGAAAAAAAGATGGCACTAACTTTTTTTTTTTTTTTTTTTTTAAACTAAATTGAAGCTTATTTTATATCTAACAACTTGTGAAAGTTTAGGACTAGCATCATTTTTTGTTTTAGAGATAAAGTTCGTTGTGCATATGACTGTCGGGAATCAGTTTTTTTTGTTCTGAAGAAAAATTATAAAAATGGCGATTTTTAGATTCAGATTTTTTTTTTATGTTAAATATCAAATATTTTATTATTAAATGAACTTTTTAAAAAGCAATTTCAGTCAAGTTCAGCAAAATTTTGCGACATTTTGACTCGACCCTTTTTAATTTGGTCTATTTTGGTCTATATTTAAAAAAATTCTACTTGAAGCCGTATTTTTCATTTATCAAAGGCTATCTATAAACCGAATATTCCATATATTTCATCTACATGAATTCATCCTGAATTGAATTGAATTAGAATTTGATCAAACATTGATTAAAGTTTGTATTTTAGAATTAAATTTGAATTGGAAATTTGATATTTCAAATTTGAAAATTCAGGTTTTAAATATGGAAAATATGAAATTCTAAAATTTGTGATAGAAACATGAAAATTTGTTATCAGTTTACAATGACCACAATAGTAAAAATGTTTATTACTGATCCACCACAAATTAAATTACTTCTACCATCATCACATGACTCACTTATCCTTCTATCATCATTTTGTACTAAATCTTAAATATCAAAAATAAACTAAAATAAAATTAATTATAACTCTAATATATCTAATTTAATGGCTCTGCTATACATTTACATTGTTTAATTCTTTGTATCCTTTTCTTTCGTAGCTGTGGTACCATCGACGGACATCTTAATGTCACCGTTATCCATGTAAATCTTTTCGGTTTACAAAACGCACATGATCGAAATGCAGCGCCCGTTAAATCTTCATCCTCAAATTGATCGGTATTCGATCGTAAATTATTTGCATTATGATTTCGTTTATTTCGTTTAGGACTTTTTGGAATATAAAACGAATTACATTGTCCATAACAAAAACGATTAATAATTGTTTTACTTAAACAACCATCCTCACGAATTCGTTGTACTAACGGTTCCGTTTTACACCAATCTTTTTTCAAATATTCTTTTTTCGTTACAATTAACGCATTTTTACTTGATTTTAACATTTTATCCGTTCGAAATGATTGTAGATCGTGTAGTAAATCTGGATTTGTTTCCATATTATCTAAGGATTCATCATTACCAGTTGGGATTGGTATCGTGTCATTATACTTTAAAAATTGTAAATTATTTATTTTATTCATTTTATGATGTCGATTACGATTTTTTATACGATTTTTTTGTTGATTTAATTGATGATAATCGATTGAGATTCCACTACCGGGTGTTTGATATAAATTAATATTACCTTCGTTTATACGATCAAGTGGATCACTTGGAAACTCATTATCGTCTAAATCATTTTTTGTCATATAATTTCGTCGTGTTGTGATATTATGTCGTCGTTCACTTAACATTCTTTGAACATTATCTGTTTTTATTATATCTAATATTGAATCTGAATTACCATCGTTTGTTGTGATTCGATGTCCCAAATTAATTTTTATTTCAAAAATTAATAAAATTATTCCAATTAAAATCGTTGATTGGATTTTATTATTTATAAACATATTTAATTCAATTTTGTTCATCATCTGAAATACAGAAAAGAAAAAAAAAACGTTATTATCATTGTAAATATAAATTAATAATTTGAAGTGATCTTATTCGTATAAGTGGATTTTTTTTTATTTTGGTTTATTTATTTATTTTAATTTTATTTGTGTTTCTTATTTGAATGTCGAGACAATTATACGGTTTTTGCTTTTTTATTTTAAATTATTTTATGCAAAGAAAAAAAATATAATTTTAAGATTTCATCTACTTGATGTCGCTTAGTAATTTTAGATCTTGACATTGTCGGAATTACTGTTAAAGGATGGAATATAATACGGTTCGGAATTGTACTCTTGAATGTTGTTCAGAAATGATCTATTATATGATCTTAATGATATGAATTATTTATTTGAGATATTGTGATTAAGGGAATAGAATGGGATCGTTTGCAAAATAAACAAATTGTAGAAGTCAAAAACCTTTTAAAAAATTCGAAGAAACATGAATAGTAGTAACAGCATTTTATTTTGGGTGTAGAACAATTATAAGTGTGTTGTTGTGTAGCATAAGATTATTTGTAATGGTAAATATTTTTTTTCCAGATTTTATCAAATGTAATTCCGTGCAAAAATTTCTCAGGGCTCTAGTGTAACGTTTTTTTCCCTATCAGGATTGGAATAGTCGGATTTGGCACTGATCAAGATCGTCATATATAATATGTTCGCTCTTTCTTCACTGATCAGACCCTGATCACGCGCTAATTATATTCAGGCTTACGCTAACTAGTTTCTACTAGGGATGCTATACTTACATTGGTTTTGAACATGTGGGAATTGGATTGGTCGTACTATTGCAACGGCAACATGAAATTTTTTTCAATGTAATCTTTTTCAATTTTTTTCAAAAGGTAATACTGAATGGATCTAAATTCTAAATTCTAACATCTCGATATTTGTCTAATTTTGCAGGGTTCTTAAAATATGGAAATAATCAAAAATCAATATTAAATGGAACAATAGTTTAGACATTTCTACAATGCAGTGCAAAATATATTAATTTTGAAAGACGATTCGAATAAATCATAGCTTTAGACATGCAAACGATCTAATTTTTGGCGCTTTGTTAAGACGAATTATAAGATTTGCTGTTATATTTTTAGTACCAAAAAATTGACTGTGTGCTGGGATTATTATTATTATTATTAATCGTATGTTTTATTTAATAAAGTTTTGAAAAATTTACAAATAAAATATTAATATCTAATGAATCAAACCAATCAATTGCCAAATCGGTTTGAATTATGAAGCTGATTTAGATCAGCATCAAAGCGCCTAATTGGACATTCAGAGTACATGTGCTTTACAGTTTCAGATAGATTACCACAATCATTGTACATGTGAATCTTGGCATTTGTAGCCCCATGATTTACTCTAATACGTTATATAGTAGTCCAACGTCTTCGAGAATCAGACATTCCTGAAACTTCATCGAATGGTTCAGATATGAGTTCTTTATTGGGAAAATCCGAATTGTTGTGTAATATTTGCCAAAGATTATTAATTGAGCATTCATCAATATTTTCAATAGATGCAACCTTTGGCCAAAGTGGGGTACGAGATAACAAACGATTTTGTCCTCTATTCATTAAATCCGAGTGGATAGGCAGTCTATCATTTTCATTCAATTTCATTCAAGTGCAAACCACAGACTTTTCTCTTCTTAATGCTGGCGGGCTGATATTCGATCAAATATGAAGTCATTGAAAAGGAGTAGTTCGCAAAGTTCGGGAAATTATTCTCATACAACTATTAAGTTAGATATCAATAATTCGAGAATGAACACTGTGATTCCAAACAGGAGCACAATATTCTGCCGTAGAATGCACTAATTCTAGAGCTTATATCCTCAACGTTCTTCCATTAGCTCCCCATCGAGTTCCTGATAATTTTTGAATCATATTCTTGCGAGATTTGATTTTTTGACCTAATTTTTCGCAATGTTGTCTAAAAGTAAGTGATATACCCAAAGTAACTCCAAGATATTTAGGTGCTGGCTTAAAACTAACCAAATGTCCATTCATAAGTAAATTAAATTGATCATTAGCACGATGAGTAGATAAATGAAACACTGCAACTTCCGTTTTACCAGGATTAATCTTTAAACGCCATTCTTCATAATATTTTCTTCAAATTTCTAAATCTTGAGCTATAATTGATTCAACATTGACAATTTTTTGACCGTATGAGTATTGATATGCAATAGCCAAATCATCCGCATATATAAATTTTCTACATATTGTTTGTGGTAAATCCAACGTATAAAGATTTAACAGGATAGGAGCAAGGACTAAACCATGTGGAAGACCAGTTTTTATATAACGAGTCCTGCTTTGTAGATTTGATAAATATACAACAAAACTACGATTCGACAACAAAGCCGATATAATATTTATAGTTTTTCTACATTTGATCACAGAGCACAGTTTTAATAACAGTCCTTGTTTCCAAACTGTATCATACACTGCACTTATTCAGCATTATGCATTAGACAATAAGCGATACATGAACATTACATCACAATAGTGGCAAAGGGCTTAATTCCGGTTACGGTTCAGGTAAACCATGCTGAAATTATGCTATAGATAGACGTAATCGGTTTCAACTATATTTTGAAAATAATGTCGTAGCTTTTAGTACAGATGGAGCTATTATGCTCATAAATTTGGAAGAATATCACCCAGCTTACATCTAACTTGCTACGACCATGGCATATATTTATCAGCTATCGAACTTTTATATAAAAAAAAACTTTAACTAAATACAAAAAAATATTTTTGGAAGTTCCGATTTATCCGACAATGCAGAATTTAATGAAGAGGATGATCAGAATTTTACCGTATCTCATGTTTACCCGGATATACTCTACGATTGACTAATCGAAGCTACAGGGTTTGATACGGATTTAAATTGCATACGCTGTATTGTCAATTTATTCAGAAAATTGTGTCTAAAAAAATCAATACTTCAAAAACTTGTAATTGAGCTAGAGTGCTCTGAACTAAACCTTATCCTAGAAGCGAATAATAAATAACGAATAATGAATAATGCAGACGAACTTTGAAATGTTTTAAAGCCATTGAAAGTAGCTTCAGAAGCATTAGGAAAGGAGAATATGGACTAGGATGCTTTTTTTGGTTTTCGGGCCCATTGGCTAATATTTTAAGGCTTTAGCATTGGACCTAAAAAAATTTCTCCCAAAATTTCGGCTTCCCAGATCAAACCTGTAAACGCCGCATCTCGAGTTTATTTCCAATTTAATTAACATAAACGAGCATATCTTTGAAAATAATTATATCACGGATTTGGTACGTAGGACCTTTTTTGTACAAAAATTTAATTCTCTATGAAATGCTGCTTTTAGAAATTAAAATAAGTTTTCTACCAGCTTTCACACTTATATAGCCAAACCTGGTAACCCCGACAAGGAACAAACCTTCCAATGGAGTCTACTTAAAGAAGCTTTAAATTTATAATTTAATTCATTTTTTTTTCTCTTTCTTAATTTAAATTAGTGCTTGCTTCATTTTGTTTTAAAAAATTTATTTTTTTTATAATATTTTCTTTTTTTTTCACAGCGACACAACCCTCTTCCCATAGTGACTACATATTCTTCCAGTTAGTCGTTTCGACTGTTAAGCCGTAATCTGGTTTTCGCCTAGCGACATATTCGTCGGTTTTTCTTTCCAAATTCTTTTTTTTCGGCTTTCAAGCCACGCCAACTCCTTCTAGTGCGATCATTTTTTTTTTAAATTTCGTTTTGTTTTTTAATCGATACCATTTGCCGAAGGTTCTGATCTTCCTTCCTTCGTAAAACCCATTACACTCTCCAACTCATGGGCCGAAGTTTAAGATCTCCTTCCTTCGTAAGATCCACTCCGCTCTCTCCTTAACTCATGAGCCGAAACAAATTTTTCGAATTTTCTGGTTTTTTAATTACTGTCCCTAACGTTACCATAACATGAATATCTTCTAACGTTAACCATATATCTGTTGACAAAACAGATATGGTCCTTATGGATATTAAAACGACAATTCGTCGTTAATCAGATTTCATCTAATTAAGCAGAACCTTAAAATATCTGATCTCAAAGGAATATCATATACAACATGAACATCTTCTAACGGTAACCAATTATCTGTTGACGAACAGGTATGGTTCTTACGGATATTTAAAACGACATTTTTTCGTAAATCAGATGTTACTTCTCACAGCGATCTCATTGTATGGTACACGTCTCTAAGGTAATCATTGGTCTCAGTCAACTTTGCACTTTCAGACTTTACCATCACTTACGTTACCATATACACCTTGGCTTAAGCTAAATTTCTGCTTCTTCTCGCTTTTATCAGGTAATTTTCGAAAAATTAACTTACAGTCACGTCTGCTGATGTTATTATTCGTATCAGACAACTTAGTTCTGCCAGACCATCAACATCACAGATATTACGCTTCTGCTCCTCCTGTATACACACTAGGGTGTCCCACCAAAATAGCTTTATTTTAATTTTCACAACCTCGAACCGGAATTAGGTTCGTTATGGTTTAAAAAGCATCCCTGAATTTTTTCGGATTTTTAAAATAATGTTACCACTCGCCATTTTATTTTTTATGTTCAAGGGGCAAGGAAAACGAGATACAATCAGTTTTTCGCATTTAACTTTTTCAGTTTTGATTTTACAAAAAAATTGTGTCAACAAAAGTTGTAGACCTTGAACAAATACATCGAGTTTTCTCTTTGTTTATACGAAAATAAATTTTCAAGCTAAAAAATGACGATTTTTTGTAGTCGAATTTTAAAAAATAACAAATATCGTTCGTTTTTCACCTATAACTATTTTATTTTTGATTTTATAAAAAAAATTTGTCAACCAAAGTAGTAGATCTTAAAAAAATCATCGATTTTTTTCTTTGCTCAAGCAAAAAAAATTTTGTTTTTTTTAAGCTTAAAAAGACCGATGTTTTGTAGTCGAATTTTACAGAAATAGCTAATAACGTTCGTTTTTCGCCTATAACTATTTCAGTTTTGATTTTACAAAAAAATCGTGTGAGCAAAAGTTGTAGATCTTCGAAAAAAAACATCGATTTTTTTCTTTGATTAAACTATTTCAGTTTCGATTTTAAAAAAAAAAGTCCAAGCGGTACGTATATCTGCTAGAAATAGGTAGATTTCGGGACCAAACAGCTTTGTGTTCAAAAAGAATTGGATATGTCCGATTAGTTTAAATAAAAAATTTAAGTAGCAACAGTATTCTGTTTTCTTCTCCCAAAATTTTTTCAAACCAACCAAACTAAATACACAAACGGAAACTACTTTATCAATGCAATTTTGGAATAGTTTTGTTTAATTTGGTTCAAATTCCTTAACAACATATTAAATCCTTTGGTGGATTAACGTTCTAACTACGTCACAACTGCAATACTACCACACATAATTTATAATCAACAACAAACAACTTTTACACCTCAAATATAATACAAATATCTATCTTTTTATAAAAACTTTTGTAAATGTGTAATCAATATATGTACATATATTTATTTCAACTAAACCACTTCCAAATATTCCAAAATCCCAAAGAAACTATTCGCTAATTCAAAACAATAATGAATTTTCCAAACAACAACAACAAACATTCAAAACAACATTTTTTTACTTTATGCGAAAAAAAAAAATAAAAACTCAAGAGAATCAAAAGAAAATGTCTTTAATATTTTTATAGGATATTTTTATATTTTTGGGATTTGTTGTTGTAATTATATGAGAGTGGCTGTGAGAGTGACTTACATTAAGTTAGTATAATGCTAATTGCATTGGAACTTCTTGGGTTAGAAAGCTGAAAATTTCTGAGGTTATAATTGAAAAGTTGAATTAAAAGCTAGTTTTAGTTTAAACAAAATAGACTCAAAAATGATGAAAGCATGGCCGTTTGCGTTTGTTTTCGTTTTAACAGCCCCAGGGTCTCAACCTATGAACTTAAACAATTTGTTTTTTAAGTTTTGAATAGATTTATCTACGTATCTAAGTGTGCAACAGTTTTCAAAAGTGAGATTGGCCATTTTCGGCTAAATCAAGGACAACAAAGTTTAGTAAATTTTTAAAACAGCTGATTGTTTAGGAACCTTTTGTGCTGAGATTTTCATTTTGAAAAAAATGTTAAAAATTAGTTCAAATATTCAATATTTATCAATTTTATTTATCAATTTTATTATAATTCAAACGGGAGTTATAACGCATTAGATTATTCGACTTTCAAGGCTCTGGCCAGTTAAAAATACCCCGATATGGCCAGTTCGCGAAATTGTTCAAGAAATTATTTGCCGCAACATACACAGAAAATATTTTTGGTGTAGGTCCAAAAGTACGACCGTGAGAGTGCCGTACAATTCCGTTATACCTCATATCGTTATATATCTATTAGGGATTGCAATCCCGGGATTTTTGCAAAAAAAAAAAATATATATAAATATACATCTCCACTTATCATATATAGTCGTTTGGCAATAAAATTTTTCCGAAATTCCGAGATGAAGCACGCTGCAATAGGTAGATTTTTATATGAAATCTACCTAATATAGAAGTGCAAGTTGCAGATATTGAGAAAATAGAGAAGTTTTAACTCTTTTTATATAGAAAAAAGTTTTGTAAGACAAAAAAAAAAAAACAACGAAGTATACAAAAAACTTTGGGAAAGGTATTAAAAAAGAACGCGAACATTTTAAACAAACATAAACTCGATTTATTTTTGTTTATGACATTGGATTCGACTACAAAAGATCGTTCTTTCTAAGCTTGAGAAAATATTTTTTTTGCTTGAACAAAGACGAATATCGATGTATTTTTTTAAGATCTACTACTTTTGTTGACAACATTTTTTTGTAAAATCAAAACTTAAATAGTTTTAGTTACAGGCGAAAAACGAACGATATTAGTTATTTTTTTAAAATTCGACTACAAAAAATTGTCCTTTTTTAGCTTGAAAATTTTAGTACATATAAAGAGAAAACTCGATGTATAAACAAAGAGAAAACTCGATGTACGTGTTCAAAAAAAACAAACAAACAAAAATTGAAAATTTATTTGTTCAAGATCTACAACTTTTGTTGACACAATTTATTTGTAAAATCAAAACTGAAAAAGTTAAATGCGAAAAACTGATTGTATCTCGTTTTCCTAGCTCCTTGAACATAAAAAATAAAATAGCGAGTGATTCGAATTTTTTTTTAAAAATGTGAAAAAATTCAGGAATGCTTTTTAGACCATAAAGAACCTAATTCCGGTTCGATGTTGTGAAAATTAAAATAAAGCTATTTTGGTGGACACCGTAATAAACACATCTCTACAAATATTGGTCTCCGGCAACTCAGCTCTGTCAGATCTATATCTCTACTCGTGAAACCATAACTCCATAATTGTTCGTTTCTTTTTTTTGCAAAACTTCAATTCGTAAGACCCATACTTTTTTTTCTCCACCAAATGGTATCAATTTCTAATCATCTCCAAACTTTTTATTTTTCGCTTCAACTACTAAAGCAAAACTCTTTCTTTCTTTCCTTCTCAACTCTACCTAATTTCTTTATTTTATCGTTCCATCTTCGATGGCACTAAGTGGGGAGTATTGAGGCGAAAATTTAAATTAAAAAATTTCAAAATTGTTTTTTGTAGCAGGCAAAATTTATAAAAAACAAATTAATTTTTATAGAGTTCTTGTTTTTTCGTGTTAAATTAAAAATATACTTTCCACGTCTTTTTTTGTAAACTATTTTATTACAATATGTTTTAAAAAATGTAGATAAATAGTTTTGAGAAAGCGTGAGTTTAAATTATTAAAATTATTAGGTTGTATTGATCTATCAAAATTGTTTGTTGATATACTAATTGCCAGAATATTAACATAAATAAATTTAATTTCTGTCAAAATAAAGTCTAACACGGAACGCGTTAAGTCAACCTAAGGAAGTTTTGATAACTTGAAGCTAAATTATAAATTAACAACTAAATGAAGGCTCTTGTGCGCAACATTTATATTTTTCCAAGGGATGATTCCTAAGATTTTTATTAATTAATTTGAATGCTTTATTGACGTCGGAACAACAATAACACGTAATACTTACAAATTACACGCAATATTTAAAACTAACTGCATCTACAATACCATCTCAAACGCACCTGAACAACACTAGCAGCAAACCGCCATCAATCAACACTTACATAGCAAAAAAATAATATTTAAATTATGATTATTTGCTTATTTTTATCTACAATTTTGTGCAAAATCATATTTTCACATTTTCAACATTACTTCTGTGGAAAAAATTATCGTTAAAAATAAACCAAAATTGTAATTATTTGTGTGAACAAAAAGATTCGTTCAATTTATGCATACAACTTTTCGATGAGAGTTGCATCAAAATATTTTTAAACAAAAAATTAACAGTGTATGAAATTTTACCGTTCTTCAAATCGAAATGAAGCGTCAGTTTAAAAAATGTTTGTGCGCGTTTCGTAATTCACCGTGAACAAGTTTTAATTTTAATTTTAATAAAACTTATTATTAAAATTTAGACATATAATTGTTTTAAAAGTTGGATTTCAGTTAATTTGAAATATAATTATTTTGTTCGGATTCGGTCGTTGTGTGTAATAATAATAGTGTTAAAAAAATAGTGTTAGAAAGCATATATGGATATATATTTATATCTTTTAATTTGATTGTGTTAAGTGAAATAGTGATTAAAATTTCAAATTTGTGTCCGAAATTTGATTGCAATATGATAACAAGTGATCAATTGTTCATATTGAGTTGATTTTCGTAGATTAGTTTCCCTCTGAAAAATTAATATCCAAACAAATTACGCCTTTAAATATGTTGGTTTGTGTCTTTGGTGTACTGAGGGGAATAAATCGAATCATCGAACCAGTCGGATAAATGTAAATCATTTAAAACAGGTAAGTCGGTTAAAATTATTATTATGTAAAAGTTTGGTTTTGACATAAGTTGTTTATTTCTCAATATCCTAAGGACATTTTCTATAATAGAAAGTAGAAGAATTTTCTGGATAAAAAATTGTTAAAATACCATATTCTATTAAACTTCTAGGAGTTGAGATTGAAAATAGTATGAAATGGAATTCTCATATTTTTAGCCTAGCAAAGAACGCTGTTCAAAAATTAGGATTTTTGGGTCGTTGTCGTAAGGTTTTTAATAGCGAGCAGCTTCTTTTAATATATAAATCATTTATTCGTCCCTGCATGGAGTATTGTTCTCACATATGGGGAGGAGCTTACATAAGTAGTTTGAAATGTCTTGATTCTGTACAGCGGAGAGCTGTTAAATTGATCGGCAACTCGACTCTTACTAACGAGCTTGATTCCTTGCAACATAGAAGAGACGTCGCTGATTTGACGGTATTTTACAAGTATATTATGGACGAACGGACGTCTGCGGAGATCAAATCGATTTTGCCTGAACCAGCAAACTTCGCGCGTTTCACTAGAGCATCAACATCAGCCCATCCTTTTACGGTTCGAGTGACTAGGTGTAGAACTGTCGCTTTTCAACGCGATTTTTTTAACAGAGTTTCTCATCTCTGGAATGCCTTACCGGCGTGGGTCTTTCCTGATAATTTTAATCCTCAAAACTTTAAGATCAACATTAATAAATTCCTCAAAGAAAATTGAATAATACTTTCAAGCCCTACTTCCTTAGTTAGCATGGTATCTTCGGATATTCAGAGACGTTGATCTATATTGGTTAACACTAAACATGCCTAACATAGAATAAAAAAAAAAAAAAAAAAATTATAATCGCTGGCAAAACGATGTAAAACGATTCAAATTTCAAATATTTGGTGGAAAGATTTCTAAGTAGCTTTGCTGGTAGAAGAATTTTTCGGTCAATTTTGTTAAAATACTTCATCCTTTGTAGAATTACAGACCCTGAATCGCTGATCAAAATATTCTTTTGGATCTTTTTTGGATGAATTTAGATTAATTATAGGCTTTCCGAGCCAGCTTTGCTGGCATAAAAAAACAATTTTACTACCCCTGGTGGTGAAGGCATGAAAAAATCCGCTGCTAGGTTTACGTGCAAAACCTTACGCCTGCTTTGGTGGTGGGAAATTACTTGCACGTTTCGTTTATGGTAGAATACTAGTCATTATCACTGATAAAAGTATTCCATTAAAGTTTTATGGAAATAAATTTTTTTGCCGTTGCGGATAGACTTCCAAAGTCAGGATCTTTTTTTTCTCCCTCGCCCATTTGCTACGGTTCTGACATTTTGCAATGTATTTGATAAAAACTTCAACATTTTCTATGAAATTTATTTCAAAACATAACTCACCTTATAAATAGTAGAACAATACCATAAAACCAAAATGAGTTCTGGCAATCAAAAACTTGAAATATTAGCCCAAAAGGTGCAGTTCAGTTCTGTTGCAAACTATTAAATTGGAGAAAAAAACGGTTGAGTAATGTCTCTTCTAGTCAACTAAGATAGAGACTACATTACTCTTTAAACTGCAAGATTTGCTTTTCTTTTCTGACAACAACAAATCATAAAAATTCATTGACATAAATATAATCGATCTTCAATTTCTGAATCTTCAGTTGATTGATATTGTTGGCACAGGTGATTACAATCTTCGTCCCAACTAGTGATATAAGTTTTTCGAAAACCTCTAAGAATGAATTTTTTTGCAGACTATATTGTCATAGATACAAAACTGTTATAATTTCCAATAAAAGAAGAGATCCAGCGACAATTTATATCAATTGCATCACCAAAACTATTCCAATTTGCTTCTATGAAATTCCATCGAAGAATTTCCAATGAACGAATTATTGGAATTTTTATTCCAATGTCCAAAACAACACAATGATGTTGACTACGAGGAAAAAGGTTGAGAACATTCTTGGAACAGATAGCGGCGATAGATGGTAATCAGATGACACTAAACATAAATCCGGATTATAACCAAAATTCGAACGTCCAGAAACGTAGGTCTATCTTTCGAATCATAAACTAAATGTAGTTTATTTTCTAAACTTCAATCAAGAAGAAATTCTGCATTTTCATTATTATCAACATATCCCCACAAATTGTGATGACTGTTGAAATTACTCATATAAATTGAAGGATGATCAAAAACAGGCAAATTCAAATTTCAAATTCAAATTTATTTATTTATATCAAAAAGAAAGTACGTAGTACTTATACATTTGATTTTAATTACAATGTTATTTTGAGTATCACAGACTAGGCCAGAGTAAAGTTAAATATTAAAATATACTAAAAAAGAAAAACATTATAAACGTTACTTAAAATACTTTAAAACAAATAACATCACAACAAGCCACAGCTTGTTGATTTTTCACAAAAAATCATCATCTCTGAGGCACATAGAAGCACCCCATACGCTTAGATATATACTGAGCTGTAACTAAAGTTTACAAAATTGACCAGGAATATGGATTTCGACCCAGTCCGTTTTAATTCTAGCGGTAAGTTATTCCACAGTTTGATCCCCCTTACGAAAACAGATTTATTAAGAGCGACGCATGAATTTGAAGCGGGGATGAGTCTCAGGTTATCTGAGAATCTAAATGAGAAACGTAATTTTTCATAGAGATAAGTGGGACTCTGAGTACGAATTAAGGTTTTCAGGAAATAGCATGTTCTGAAATTCAAATAGGTGAGTATATCACAGCTCAATAAACGCGTAGTATATGGAGAGATGTGGTCAAATTTTCTTAGTTTAAAAACATATCTGGTACAAGCATTAAAGCACATACGAAGCATATACTCGCATTTCTTGCTCATTCCGAAGAGGACCGTATCCCCGTATAAGAAATGAGGAAGGATGTACGATATGAATAGTCGTCTTTTCAGGCTGACATCAGCGAACATTGTGAGTCTCCAAAGTCCGCGAAGGCAACTAAAAACTTTTCGAGACAGACTTGTTACGTGTTCGTCCCAAGTTAACTTGTTGTTGATCACGACTCCTAGATTTTTTACATTTTTCGATTATGGCACTGGATTGTTTAGCAACATTAATTTTGGCAAATCATTTAAATTATATGAAGTGGTATTCAAGTAGATTACAATGGCTTGAGTTTTTGCAGTGTTGAGTTTTAGGCCAATTTCTGATGCCCAGCATTCGATTCTCGCAAGATCGTCATTCATAGCTTTAACGCAATCAGAAACAGAAACTAAATCCAGATTGCTTGAGAGGTAGATCAGAATATCGTCTGCATATAGATGGAAATTACAATTTAATATGTTTTCGCTAATATCGGCAACATACATGCAAAACAGTAGAGGACCCAGAATGGACCCTTAGGGTACACCTGAACTGATCAAGATTTCGTTAGATAAATTGTCGTCGATTTTTACTTTTTGAGTCCTGTGCGAGAGATACGATAAAATCATTAAAGCCGCAGGCCTAGAAAAACGAAACTTTCTGATTAGTTTGTCGCAAATTACATCATGTTTGATTGTATCAAATGCCTTCGAGAAATCAAGCAGGCACAGTATGGTCAGCCTCCTTGAATCCATGTTTCGTCTGATATCATCACATATTTTCAATAAGGCTGTGGATGTTCCATGTAACTTTCTATAACCGGACTGGAATTGGCAAAACAGGGAATTTTCTTCGAGGAAGCTGGTCATCTGCGCACTCAAGATCTTTTCAAAAGCCTTTGACAGTGAAGATAACATACTTATTGGTCTGAAATCGGCGATGTCACTGGGAGTTTTTGTTTTGGGGATCGGCAAAATCATGGAGTTACTCCACTGCAAAGGGAACTCGGAGCTAGAGAGGATGAAATTGAAAAAGTGTAATAGGAAATTAGCTACAAAAGGAAAGATGAGTCTAACAAATTTGATATTGATTTTGTCAAGTCCTGTAGCATTAGATTTGACTGCAGAAATGGAATTCCACAGTTGGTCTAATGTAATATTTTTAAAAGAGAAAAGATTTGTGTTGTCATCAAAAGAATAGTTGGATATGTCGAAAGTGTCTGCGTTATTTAGTTTGTTGTAATTGCTGGCAAAGTAGTTATTTAGTTGGTTGGGTGTGAAAGGGATTTGTGCCGATCTTTTCGGCTTGCCCAAACCCAAATTTTTTATGTTTCTCCAAAAGACTTTAGGTGGTAAGGTTGGGTCCAGTTTCAATTTCAGAAAGTTTACTTTCGCTGAGCGTATTAAAGAAGTGGTAGTGTTACGAACCAGCTTAAATCTGTTCCAGTTCTGATCAGTTTTTGATTCCTTCCAACGTGTGTAAAGATAACTTTTGACAGCGACATGAATTTCGATGATCTTATTGATCCAGGGTGGCTTTTTTGGTTTGATTTTCACTCTTTTCAATGGTATGCAAGCGTCAAACATGATATTGATTTTGTTATTTACTACTTCAAGTTGCTCTGTAGAGGTTGTTAGATATCGCAAAGATTCCCACGGGAGGGAGTTTGATAACCGGTTTGCTTGTTCGGAATCAAAATGTTTATAGTCTCTGTAATAAAAATACCGATCAGCCTTGGGGCAATCAACATTTATTGAGAAAAATATGAGATCGTGGTGGGAGCTACCTCCTAGGGATATCTGGTTGAAAAATGAGATCTCATTTTTATCAAGGACGATAAGATGGTCAATAAGGCTCGGAACAGCATTTTGATTGGCAAAATGCGTCGCCTCACTCTTATTATAGATTGTCAGACCGAACAGTGTTAGAGTATTAATATAATCGGCTGTTACTGCATTGGTAGGTTTCAGGAAGTCAAAATTTAGATCACCAGATATGTATATTTGTTCATACAAGCCAATGTGGCTAAACAGAAGTTGCAAGTCATCCACCGATGATTTGAATTTATTATATGGTCTTCTAGGGCTACATATGGGGGGATTGTATATTACGCCAATAATGCACTTAGTGTTTGCATTCGAAATTTCGACAAATAGAAATTCGATGTCAGATTTTAACTTATTAACCAATGAGTTAGGGATATTAATAATGCGATATTTAATATGCTTCTTTATATAGATAGCCACGCCCCCGTAGCGTAGTGGAGGTTTCGTACGGTCTTTTCTGATTAGGTCGAAACAATCAATAGCAACCAAGTTGTCATTTATTTCATCATGCAAAAATGTTTCTGACAGACATGCAAAGTCGATGTATGAGTTCTGAATGGCCAATCTGAACTCGTCAATATTATTAGGGAGACCTTGGATGTTGTAGTGACAGCCATTAAGGCAATTTCTCCTAGAAGAAAGCGCGGAATTGATAACTATTTTTGGGAGAGAGATCATAACTAGGAAATATTTTATTGAGCAAGATATATGCTGCAAGATATATGCTGGCGTTTGGAAGATGAGATTCACACAAGTCACGCAAGAAAAATAAATTATTTATATGAGTTTTAAAACAGATAATAAAAACAAAATAAAAATAAAAATAAAATAAAATAAAAATAAAAATAAAAATAAAATAAAATAAAAATAAAAATAAATTTATGATACTGGCCTAGTTATATGTTTATTTATTTCTGGAAGAAGATCTAACTGCGGTTTTGGGGTTTGGTACATCTTTGTCATCTTTATCAATTGCTGGTTTAGTGATCGGCAACTTATCACGAGGAGAACTTGCAAATTCTAGAAACTCGGCGTCCATTGAACTTGAGTTGATACTACTTATACTTGCATTTGGTGTGTTTGCTTGGTTCGAGGAGATTGTAGGTTTACCAGTTAGTATCGTCGTAAGGGATGGCTTGTTGGTACCATATGATGATGCAGATCCAGATAATATTGTTGTTTCGTCTCTAGTGCCCGAGTGGTTGTTAGTTTTGTTTAATGACTTCACAAACGAACTAACACTGAGGGCATGTGATGAACCCGTGCGATTATTTGTCTGATTATTGTTTCTTGTTCCATTACTGACCGCTGTATCTTTATATTTTGGACAGTCGAGTTTCTTATGACCAACTTGCTTGCAAAAAAAGCAGATATCCTTTTTTCCATTGTAATAAATTCTGGCTTTGAAGTGTTGAACATATATAAAATTCGGTATTTCCTCTTTCATTTCAATAAATGCTCCTCGAATTTCTGAGAAAATTTCAAGGCCTAAACTTGCTGGATATTTTTCTCTACTGATAGACTTTACTTGTCCAAATTTATTTAATGAATCAACGATATCTTTATCCTCGATTTCCGGTGGTAAGTTAAATATTCGAACGTAAATATAATCAATATTAGCATTGCTGACGACAACTTTGACACTTGTATTATCTTCATAATTGAAGGTTATGGTTGATGATGACTTTGATAAAAATTCCGTCATAAAGTTTTCTGTGTTAAACTTCATATAAATACAGCAATCGTTAACATCTTTATATACTGAATGTAGCTCCTGGCTTGTGAGTTTATTAAGTAGAACAAAATCTATCATTTCCTTATCTGTTGGTTGAGTTGATCCGGCGGGAAACTGAAACTTCAATGTGTTTATTCTGGTAAATCGGCTCATATTTAACTTTCAACTTATTTCACTAAACCAAAATGTATATCTAAATTCTGAGCTAATAGCTCGATTATAATTGAATAAACTTTCCCGCACAATAATTGATTTCAAATTTTAACAAATATTAATTATCGAATGACTATTGCACTTTTTAGTTGTTTACGCTTTGACGTTTAACAAAGTAATTGGCAACGATGGTAACCAATGAATAACTGGAGGCTTACATACATTTATGGTTGTCAAATTACCCAACATGATTGCAATGGAACCATCAACAAGTTTAAAAACAGTTGAACATTCTTCCATAAGAGATGAACGAAAAAAAGTGACAATTCCATGATGCTCATGATAAATAGAATCAACACATACAAAATTTTCAATCAAACCATAGCTCAAAAATTGTTCTTCAAAACACTTTCTGTTATTTGCGTTGAAGTGGTAGTTCTATCGATCCAACGTTATCAGTAGTAATTTCCCAAGGGCGGTGATAATTCGAAATAATTTTTTGCCAAAAATTTATGTCACCTAACTTAGCCCCGCCATTTGGGAAAAAAATAAAAAACAAAGATTGTGCTGTATTGTGCTACAGTTGTGATAAATGTGTTACTCAGGAAGAATGCCATATCATCAATGAAAAAAAGTTGGCACGCTGAAACAATTTTTCGAGCAGCCATTTTGAAAAAAATGAAAAATAAAGCTTATCCTGTATTGTCTCGAGTTGTGCTGGTTGTGCTATTCAGAAAAAATTTCATATTCCTAGTGGAAAAATTTTATGACACTAAAATCATTTTTTTGAGTAAAAGTTAGCCCCGCCATTTTGGAAAAAAAGAAAAACAAAGGATGTGCTGTACGGTCTTAGAGCTGTGCTACTCAGAAATAGTTCCATATTATCAATGAAAAAAAGCTGGCACGCTAAAACGATTTTTCCAGCAGAAGTTAGCCCCGCCATTTTGAAAAAAATGAAGAGCAAAAGTTGTGCTATATTGTGCTCGAGTTGTGCTATTTGTGCTACTTAGACAAAAATTTCGTTACCCAAACAGAAATTTTTTATAAATCTAGCATCATATTTTTCGAATAGAAGTTAGCCCTGCCATTTTGGAAAAAATCAAAAACAAAGGCTGTATTGTGTTAAAGTTGTGCTGGTTGTGCTAATGAAAAAAATATCGTATCACCAACAGAATAATCAAAACCACGCTAAAACCATTTTTCGAATGAAAATAAGTCCCGCCATTTTTCAAAAAACAAAGAAGAAAGGTTGTGTTGTATTGTGCTACAGTTCTGCTGGATGTGCCATTCAAAAAGTATCCCATATCAACAATTAATAAAAGTTGGCACGCTAAAACGATTTTTCGAGCAGAAAGCTTTCGAGCAGAAGGTTAAGCAGAAGTTAGTCCCGCCATTTTGAAAAAAATTAAAAAAAAAGAATATGTATTGTACTCTAGTTATGCTGGTTGTGCTACTCAGAAAGAATTGCATATAAGCAATTAATAAAGTTGGCAGACTAAACCTATTTTTCGAGCAGAAGTCAGCCCCGCCATTTTGGAAAAATAGAAAAAAAAATTGAGTGCTGTATTGTGTTTAAAGTTGTGCGGGTTGGGCTTCTCCAAAACAAATTTGTACCCACCAACGAAAAAATTTAAACACGCTAAAATGGTTTTTCGAGTAGAAGTTAGCCCCGCCATTTAACAAAACATAATAAAGAAGGTTGAGCTGTATTGTTCTATTGTTGTGCTTGTTGTGCTACTCAAAAAAAAGATCATACTACCAATGTAAAAAAGTAAGTTGACATGCTAAAACGTTAAAAAAAAAAAAAAAAAAAAAACGTTTTTTTTTTGACTAAAACGTTTATTTTTTATGTGATTTTATGTGATTAGTTTCTCGCAGTGCCCTCCACAATTGGGATTTCCATTACGGTGGTAAGGAAATCAGAATAGGTTATGGGTGGGTTAGGGTGGATGGCTATTAACATCGAGTCATCCGGATAACTGAACATGGATGGAATGGGGTAAAATTACAGTGGTATTGAAACAGTTTATTTTGTAGATAAAGTCGTCAACTATTTTGAGTGTTTGTAGGTTTTTTGAAGGTAAGCAATTAGCAACACTATCAAGCTCCGGATTGAATGATGGAAGATCCCGACCCAGTGGCTGTTTTCTAGCCGGGAAACGTGCTGCCCATCAAATATGTCAGTCAGAGATTCTGTTAACGCTGATGGTACAAATGCAGTGTTCAATACAATATCTTGTGTTAAATAGCGAACACTACTGCTCATAGTAAAACGTTAAGCAATATCGTTACAGTGGCGCCCAAGTTTTGGTTCTAGTTAAAAGGATATTTCTTATTTACTAAATAATTTTAATTCAGTTTACTTCTGATTTAGTCTTTTGTTATTTTGTTTTGCTTTGAGGTTTGCCTTTGAAGAGTTAAAAGGGAATTCAATTTTGTTTTATTAGATCTTTTTTTTTATTTGGAATTGGCGTTGCTAGTTCCACTTTGAAAAATCAAAATGTTGGATCAGTGTTATACTGTCCACTTGACTTAGCGATGTTATTCCATTTAGTCTTAGTTTGAATTCCAGTAGAATGTTGGTACCTCTAGGTTTCTGAGTAATTATGCTGAAACTAATACAAGAATAGCCAACTCTGTTGTTAATAGTTTTTAAATAACGCCTTTAAGAAAATGGGATTACGATTAACCTGTGTATCTTGTGAGTTATTGTTAACCAAGTTCATAATTTTTTTTTCTTTAATCTACAGGGTGGCTGAGACTAAACGTTACCAACTTCACTCTGCCGTCATTTATGTAGTTGTCATTTGCGCGCGTCAATTTTTTGACGGATTGAAGTTTGGTTAGTTTTTTACATGTGGTCAAAAAAAGAATTGTTATAAATTAATATCTTCATAAAAAAATCGTAATGGAATTCAAACGTAATAGTGTAATTGCACTGTATTTGGCTGGAATTTCAAAAACAGCAATAGTTCGTCAGCTCCACCATTTGAACGTGAATAAAATGTTTGTGTATCGAACCATAACTCGATACAACGAAGCTGGTAGCATCGCTAAACGCAACAGAGGCGGTCCTAAAAAGACAGCAACATCCAACGAAATCCTCGTCAAAGTGCTCATCAATTAGCAGCACGTCTGTATGTTTCACGATACAGCATTCAAACCATATTGAAAAATGAACTACACTTAAAGCCCTACAAGATACAAAACGTTCAAGATCTTACAGAGGCACAAAAAAAAGTAAGGCTTGAAAGAACACGAGCATTGAAGGCCTTGGCCGAACGTGACGAAATTTCAAAAATTGTCTTTTCTGATGAGAAAATTTTCACCATTCAACAGTATGTGAATAAACAAAATGATCGTGTTTGGTTAGAGCACAAGTCCAACAATAATTTGGACGCAAAAGTTGTCATGCGCAAGCAATCACCAGCTTCTGTTATGGTTTGGGCTGCAGTGACTGCGGATGGACGCACTCCTCTGGTTTTCATCGAACAGGGCGTCAAGGTAAACCAAGAAGTGTACCGCCAAAAGATCCTAAACGATGCTTTTCTACCTTGGACACGTAAACACTTTGGTACGAACCGTTGGACATTCCAACAGGACTCGTCATCGTCACACAAATCTCGAGCGACACAGCAATTTTTACAAAATTGCGTTCCGCGGTTTATTTCGTCGGAAGAATGGCCACCATATTCACCGGACTTGAATTCGAAGGATTTCTCCATATGGTCCATTTTGCAGAGTAAGGTGTCCACTAAAAAATACGAAAGTGTTGATGTATTGAAGTCAGCAACTTGTTCGAGAATGGAATAAAATTCCGCAAGCCCACGTTCGGTCAGCATGCAATGCTTTCTATGGAAGATTGAATCAAATAATCAGAGCCAAAGGAGGTCATATCGAGCAGCAACATGTTTTTCATAAAATGTAACATGTTTTTAACATATTCCACGAAATTTCAATAAAAAATAATCAAAATTAAAAAAATTACAGCGTTTTTCATTTGGTAACACTTGGTCTCACTATTTATATATTGGTTTTACCAATATTTTGATAAACTTTACCTTAACATTGCTAAATATCTTTCGCTGGTAAGGTTCCTAGTGAGTGCAACCGTAAAATGGATACACAATATTTAGATTGTGACGAGCTGTCAATTGAATGCCAAATAAGAAATATTGAAGGTACAATACCAAGAAAGATGTCCTTGTTAGCAGAAGCATTAGAAAAAGAACAGCAGCTCGAAACCCAAAACGTGAATTAATGTTCTGTACAGTAAAGTTGAAAAAAAAATCAAACTCAAATAGAAGCAAGTGGAGAATCATTCGATATCACAGATTTGGATAAAATAAACACTATCTGGACTACACTAATACATATAAAAAATCGGCTACAGAGAATGAGCGGTACAAAATCTGTATCAGGTTCCACAGAACGGGTGTTGTGAACATGTAATAAGTTTATTGAATCTTTAAGTGAGCTGAAAAATAAACAAATTTCAGGTCCAGAAGCTGAAAGCTTTGGGATGGGAATTGTCATTTCTGATCTAGATGGAACTGATGATAACCAAGACCTTGGTGATCGTGGTGAAGAACGAAACACACAAACCACTACAACTAATAAAATAGTGCTCACAAAAGCTTGTTCTTCAAAAACCCTGAGTACTGCACAGAATGAACCTGGCATACCAAATAGTATTTTTCCAAACTGATAGCGCTTCAGAGAGTGGCCAAGAAGTTTGCAACTATCCACCAAAGAAACATCAGCTTAAATCGACCGCTAAACCAGATATGACTAGGACGGCGGCACGGCAGAGAAACGACCATGGAAATCTTACAGCTTCTAAGTTCTAACGCAAATCAGGATGATATAAATGAGTTAGTGGAATTAGTATTAAAATAATCTGCAATTAATAAAGATTTGTCGACAAATCAAGTCAATCGTTTTGCTAAGAGATAAATCCTTGGAATGGTCTTGGCTGTATCGAGAACGAAATCGGGATGTAGGATGGGCCCAGCTACGTGAGAGTTTAGTTCATCGGTTTCAAGACAGGCGTTCTGATGAGGACATTAGACAAACTCTAG
This sequence comes from Diogma glabrata, assembly GCA_963693315.1. Lineage (NCBI taxonomy): Eukaryota > Metazoa > Arthropoda > Insecta > Diptera > Cylindrotomidae > Diogma > Diogma glabrata. Next base: position 13,848,772 of record OY856186.1, read on the forward strand.
AGCGTCGAAGACAGAAATACAAAGAACCATTCCTCGATTACTATCATGATATTTTATCTTTAACACCACCATTGCAGTACCCTATGTCGGATCGAGATATTAAAAATCTATTATAACGGAATATGCTGGACAAACATTTTCAGATATTGCTGCCTTAGTAAATCGTGCCGTTGCAGTGGCTAAGAATAGGTTGGATTTCGGAAATGGCATATCGAACGAAACGCCAAGTCAACGAAATAGGAGTGGGTCGGAATGAAAGTGGTTTAAGCTTCAAACAAGGTGATTTTTCTGAGTTGTCTACATCTTCTGGTTTTGTATGCGCTGTAGCTTGGGACAAAGAACTGAAACCAAATACTAGTAATATTCCTCTCAGTGGAATTATTTGTTGGAACTGTAGATGTTTGGGTCATTATTTTAAAAACTTCCCTAACCCTATCAGTCATCAGTTTTGCTATGGATGTGGCGAAAAGAATACTATTAAATGGAACTGTAAATTTTTCGACAGCCTAGTAGGTTGGAAAACTTCCGAAGGGGTTTCAGGAATCCAGCGCTCCTGGAATCCCAATCCCCTTTAACGAAAGTTTCCGAGATTACAGTAGAGAGGAAGCGGCAACGAATACCGATCCGGAATTAAGTCGGATAATCATACGCGAGAAAGATCTAAAATAGTAACTAAAATACCATCGACAGTAAATTATTCTCAATCTACTAGACCTCGCAGTAAGTTTTCACACCTTAATCGTTCAATTAGATATTTTAAACTCCGAAAATATATTAGAAAGGTTGTTTCTCAATCATATTTATCAAGAAATGATGACTTAAGACCATACGCTACAATTCTTATTAATGGTATTCCTTATAGAGGCTTGTTAGATAGCATTTCGAGTATTTCCGCATTGGATTATGGCGCAGAACAATTTCTTAGCGACAATAAAATTAAAATGCATAGTCTACCAACTTGTTTATCAACTGCTAGTGGCGAGAAGCAAACTATTTTAGGTCATATAATAGTTAACGTATCCTATGGTGGAAAGACTAGGAAGATGCGTTATCATATTGCTTCAAACTTGACACAAAAGTTGTACCTCGGTATTGATTTTTGAGTTAGTACCATCAATCGTAAACGAGCTAGATAGTAAACATATAAAACCAGGTGTCATCAGAGATGAAAACAAACATATTCTAACTAACGAACAACAAACTATCTTAACAAACATTGTGAATCAATTTCCATCATGTGAGGGATTAGGTCCTGGACCAATGCAGTTCCTTAGTCACAAAATAGACATTGGTAAAGCGCTTCCGGTAAAACACCGCTACCATCCTGTGTCCCCAAAAGTCCAAAAGGATACGTATCGAGAACTAGATCGAATGTTGGCCTTAAACGTCATAGAAGAGAGTTCCAGTTCCTGGTCATCCCCAGTCACAATAGTGAAAAAATTAAACGGAAATGTTCGTCTTTGTCTTGATGCAAGACAGATAAACTCAGCAATAGTAAAAGACGCTTACCCCTTACCAATAATTGAGGGATTATTAGGTCGCCTAAATAAAACACGACTTATTAGTACAATAGGAGTTTCCAAAACAGTGGAGTTCATAACAAAGCGTTCAGCGAACAAACTAGCTTTTCTCGCGGGATCATAGACGATTGAATCACCATCAATAATAGGGGAAAAGAAGATTTTGTACCAGAATTTAAAGAATTGATGGCACTGTAGAAACTCTTGTCAGAAAAAGTCATAGACGTCAATTTTAAAGCTTTCGCTCTGTCAATTTCAGACTTTACGTTTGAGATAATCTGGTTAGATATTTTTTAGATATTGGGATCGATTAGCACGAGTGTTTTTATGAATCCATATATTAAATGATCTACGTTTGTTCATAAGTGCCACTTTGGACGAATTTATTGAAATTGGATGGTGTTTGTAAAGTTTTGACAGAAACATTTACATTGTCAGTGTAAAAACAATGACGGTCGAAAGGGAAACCATGGAAAAAATTTTGAAGACCACTCTTCTCCATTTTTGAGTAGTGAAATATTTTACGGGGTTTGGGAGCTGTAGTTTTAAGTAAATCAGTTTTGATAACTGATGAAATTAAATAATGATTAGAATTTCCAATACTTTCGCGACATCAACACTCCGCCATATCTGGCATTGTGGTAAGATAGAGGCGTATATCGTCAAACCGGATATATACGCAGCTCGTCTCAAAATAACTTCGGAAGAAAAAAAAGCAACCAACGTTTTTGGATAATTTAAGGTACCATTTAGTATAATTTATAAGTAACTTAATTACTAGGTCATTCAATAAGTCCGTAGGATGACACATAGATGGTATTACTAGAATTTTTTCCATATGATTTTTATTTAGTACTAACCTTCAAACGATACGTGTATAAATTTGACAGCAATCTGACTATTTATTCGTGAGTTATAGCATTTTGTGTGAAGCAACTTTTGTTTTTGAAAAAAAATGGAAAAAAGTGAATTTCGAATTTTAATAAAGCATTGCTTTTTGATGAAAAAAAATACAGTGGAAACCAAACAATGGCTTGATAAACATTATCCAAACTCTGCTCCATCGAGACAAATGGTAGAGAAGTGGATGGCTGAATTTAAATGTGGTCGTACCAGCACAAAAGATGCAGAGCGCAGTGGACGCCAAAATGAGGCTGTTATTCCAGAAAACATAAAAAAAATCCACAAATTGGTTATGAACGATCGCAAATTGAAGGTGCACGAAATAGCTGACATTGTAAAGGTAGCAGATGGTAGTGTTTTTACCATTTTACATGAACATTTGGGTATGCGAAAGCTCTGTGCAAATTGGGTGCCGCGTGAGCTCACAGTCGACAAAAAACAACAACGAATCGATGCTTCGGAGGAGTCTTTGGCACTGTTAAACCGCAATAAAAGGGAATTCTATCGTAGATATGTGACAATGGATGAGACATGGCTTCACAATTACACACCAGAATCCAAAAGACAGTCAGCTGAGTGGACAGCAGTCGACGAACCGAATCCAAAGCGAGCAAAGACGCAACAGTCGGCCGGTAAGGTGATGGCGTCTGTATTTTGGGATACGAACGGAATAATATTCATCGACTATCTCCAAAAAGGAACCACCATCAACAGCGAGTATTACTGTGAACTTTTGGATCGATTGAAGGCTGAAATCGCAAAGAAACGGCCACATTTGCAAAAGAAAAAAGTGTTGTTTCACCAAGATAATGCACCGTGTCACAGATCGATGAAAACGATGGCAAAATTGAATGAATTGGGCTTTGAATTGCTTACCCACCCACCATTTTCTCCAGATTTAGCCCCCAGCGACTTTTTCCTGTTTTCAGATCTCAAGAGAATGCTTGCTGGAAAGAAATTTAAGTCCAATGATGAAGTAATCGCTGAAACTGAGGCCTATTTTGACGAGAAAGAGAAATCGTACTATAAAAGTGGTATAGAAAAGTTGGAAAATCGCTATACTCGTTGTATCGCCCTCGAAGGCAACTATGTTGAATAAAAAAATCGAGTTTTGTCAAAATGTTGTTTTTTTCTTACTTATCCTACGGACTTATTGAATGACCAGATATTTAAATTTTCGTCAAATATCATTAACATTATGAATTTCTCTAGCATTTATATTGTCATTGTTTATTAACACGACTTGCGTGATCATATAATCGTGATTTTTTCGGGACATTCACTACTACGGGGTGTACAATGTCGCTTAGTCGATTGTTTAATTGTCTATGGTGGATGGCTTGTCGGATTGTTTCATTTTATTGACATATTTCGTCTGGAACAATGTTCATCCGTTTTTCTCGTCGGTATTAATTTTCCATAAGGTTAACATGCCGGATTCCCCTTACGAAGACCTCTTGAAAAAACAACGTCGTACAAAATCTCGTCGTACCTGAATGGAATTTGAATTCCAAAATAATTTTGCTGTCGTCGTTAATATTTTTAAAAAATCTTTATACATCTCGTCATACTCTAATGGAATTTGAATTCCAAGATAAATTTCTTATTTCCGTTAATAATTCAGTTCGTCGTACTTTAATGTAACTTGAGTTCCATATAATTGTTGTCTTCGCTAATATTTTGAAAATCGTTATTTATTTTTCGTCGTACCTTGTTGGGATGCGATTTTTCGTTAATAGTTGGAGTCACTATTCGTTTCGTCGTACTTAGTAGAATGTGATTTCCAGATATAATTGTTGTCGTCGCTCATATTTTGAAAATCGTTATTTATTTTTCGTCGTACCTTGTTGGAATGCGATTTTTCGTTAATAGTTGGAGTCACTATTCGTTTCGTCGTACTTAGTAGAATGTGATTTCCAGATACAATTGTTGTCTTCGCTAATATTTTGAAAATCGTTATTCATTTTCGTCGTGCCTTGTTGGAATGCGATTTTTCGTTAATAGTTGGAGTCACTATTCGTTTTCGTCGTACTTAGTAGAATGTGATTTCCAGATATAATTGTTGTCGTCGCTAATATTTTGAAAATCGTTATTTATTTTTCGTCGTACCTTGTTGGAATGCGATTTTTCGTTAATAGTTGGAGTCACTATTCGTTTTCGTCGTACTTAGTAGAATGTGATTTCCAGATATAATTGTTGTCGTCGCGACTATTTTGAAAATCGTTATTTATTTTTCGTCGTACCTTGTTGGGATGCGATTTTTCGTTAATAGTTGGAGTCACTATTCGTTTTCGTCGTACTTAGTAGAATGTGATTTCCAGATACAATTGTTGTCTTCGCTAATATTTTGAAAATCGTTATTCTTTTTTCGTCGTGCCTTGTTGGAATGCGATTTTTCGTTAATAGTTGGAGTCACTATTCGTTTTCGTCGTACTTAGTAGAATGTGATTTCCAGATATAATTGTTGTCGTCGCTAATATTTTGAAAATCGTTATTCTTTTTTCGTCGTACCTTGTTGGAATGCGATTTTTCGTTAATAGTTGGAGTCACTATTCGTTTTCGTCGTACTTAGTAGAATGTGATTTCCAGATATAATTGTTGTCGTCGCTACTATTTTGAAAATCGTTATTTATTTTTCGTCGTACCTTGTTGGGATGCGATTTTTCGTTAATAGTTGGAGTCACTATTCGTTTCGTCGTACTTAGTAGAATGTGATTTCCAGATACAATTGTTGTCTTCGCTAATATTTTGAAAATCGTTATTCTTTTTTCGTCGTGCCTTGTTGGAATGCGATTTTTCGTTAATAGTTGGAGTCACTATTCGTTTTCGTCGTACTTAGTAGAATGTGATTTCCAGATATAATTGTTGTCGTCGCTACTATTTTGAAAATCGTTATTTATTTTTCGTCGTACCTTGTTGGGATGCGATTTTTCGTTAATAGTTGGAGTCACTATTCGTTTCGTCGTACTTAGTAGAATGTGATTTCCAGATACAATTGTTGTCTTCGCTAATATTTTGAAAATCGTTATTCTTTTTTCGTCGTGCCTTGTTGGAATGCGATTTTTCGTTAATAGTTGGAGTCACTATTCGTTTTCGTCGTACTTAGTAGAATGTGATTTCCAGATATAATTGTTGTCGTCGCGACTATTTTGAAAATCGTTATTTATTTTTCGTCG